>JANAVB010009596.1:8612447-8867447 GCA_029216955.1 Iris pallida | reverse complement strand
GAAAGAGGCAAAACTTATCCCACAAGATGACGTGAAAGAGGAAGCTTCACAAGAAAAGATGCAAGCCAAAGGTATGATAAATCTCAAGTTTAATGCTATAATTGTCATAAACTTGGACATTATGCATCGGATTGTAGAAACCCAACTAAAATGTTAAATGAAAAGCTCACTATGTTGAAGAAGAAATACAAGAGAACTCAACTCTAGTATTGGCACACAAAGGAGAAGAAAGCATGGAGAAGAATACTTGGTACCTTGACACCGGTGTAAGCAACCATATGTGTGGAAGCAAAAGCATGTTCATCGAGCTTGATGAGTCCATTGGCGGCAATGTCACCTTTGGAGATGAATCCAAAGTACCGGTGAAAAAAAAGGTAAAATTTTAATACGCTTGAAAGATGGAAGGCATCAATTTATATTATGTCCCAAATATGAAAAATAGTATTTTGAGCATGGGACAACTCTTAGAGAAAGGGTATGATATCCACTTGAGAGATCGTAGCCTTTCAATAAGAGATCAAAGAAATAATTTGATTGCCAAAGTGCCAATGACAAGAACTAAAATGTTCTTGCTAAATATCCAAAATGATGTGGTAATGTGCTTAAAGGCATGCTATGGAGATACTTCTTGGCTTTGGCACTTAAGATTTGGACATTTGAATTTTAGGGGACTAAAATTATTTTCTATAAAATCAATGGTGAGATGTTTGTCTTCCATCAAACATCCTGATCAATTATGTGAAGGATGCTTGCTTGGGAAGCAATTTAGAAAAAGCTTTCCCAAGGAGGCCACCACAAGAGCCAATGAGCCCTTACAACTTGTGCACACTGATATATGTGGGCCAATCAAACCTTGCTCCTACGACAAGAATATATATTTTCTTCTTCTTATTGATGATTACTCTAGAAAGACTTGAGTGTATTTCATAAAACAAAAATCGAAGGCATTTAGTGCATTTAAAAAGTTCAAAGCACTTGTTGAAAAAGAAAGTAGCCATAAAATTAAGGCTCTAAGGTCCAATAGAGGAGGCAAATTTACATCTCATGAATTTAATAAATATTGTAAGGAAAATGGAATTCGTCGTCCTCTAACGGTTCCGAGATCCTCCCAATAAAATGCAGTGGCTGAAAGAAAGAATAGAACTATTCTTGACATGGCTCGGAGCATGTTAAAAAGCAAGAAAATGCCCAAAAAATTCTGGGCGGAAGCCGTCGATTGTGTCGTCTACTTATCCAACTGCTCTCATACAAGAAGCGTATGGGGAAAGACACCACAAGAAGCATGGAGTGGAAGAAAGCCCGGCGTCTCTCATCTCAAGGTGTTCGAAAGCATTGCATATGCACATGTACCGGATGAAAGAAGATCCAAGCTTGTTGACAAGAGTTAGAAGTTTGTCTTCATCGGCTATGACTCAAGATCTAAAGGTTACAAGCTCTACAATCCAAGCAACAAGAAGATTGTTATTAGTAGAGACGTGGAGTTTGATGAAGAAAGCTCGTAGCAATGGGATGTCCAAGAATCAAGTTATGACTTGGTTCCCCTCATGGAAGAAGATAATGAAGAGCAAGTACATGAAGAAGCACAAGAGCCTATCCCACATGCGTTGCCACCACCATCTCAAGAAGACTCTCCACCATCATCCTCGGAAGGAAGAAGAGTCCCACGCATAAGGAGCCTACAAGAAGATATAAGGTAACTGAAAATCAAAATGACCTAACCCTTTTTTGCTTTTTTGCCGATTGTGAACCAATAGGTTTTGAAGAAGCAACACAAAACAAGAAATGAAGAGACAATGGATGAAGAAATCAAGAATATCATGAAGGATGACACTTGGGAGCTAAAGACACGTTGAAAGTGGCAAAATAAAATTGGATTAAAAAGTATCTACAAGCCAAAAAAAATGCTCAAGATGAAGTCAAGAGGTACAAGCGTAGACTACCTACAAAAGCCTACGACTATGATGAAAAGCAAGTTCATCCACCCAAAGATGTGCATCATAAGAAAGCAAGTGCAAAGGAACTGTGTCAAAATGCAAAAGTAAGCTACCGAGATCTTTACCAAGCAAATCAAGAAAGAAGCACTATTCAAGGTAAGAAGTTCACTTGGAATCGCAAAGTCAAGTTTAAGGGGGAGTGTTGGAAGTAAACTTGATTTTGCGATAATATTTTGAGCCCAACAAATTAATCCACTACCATTGGGCTTTGTCCATTAGGCTCATTTTAGTTTTGAGTTTAGTCCATGTTCTAGGAACTTCTTTACCTAGAAAGTTCATAAAAAATATCTATGTTCATGAAAAATATCTATGTTCTATATATATCTTAATATTAATTGTAAAAGAGTATAGAATGATTCCATACTATATTTAATAAATGTGTAGACTCTTCTAAGAGCCCTATAAAAAGGGGTGCTCTCCCCTCATTTTGTACACAACAAAAATTAAGAAGCTTAGTGCTATTATAAATTTTTTTCTCTTTCATTCTTCTCTTCCACTAAATATTCTCTCTATAATTTTCTCCCACTCCAAATTTGCTCCTCCTAGCTAGTTGGTCCATCACAATTCCAACAGGAGTGCGTGGGGGATGGTAAGCCCAAGGGCGTGTTCTGGTACAGAACAAGTTCTAGTTCGGATGCCCGACATGCATTGTCCTCCCTCTTTTTTTTTTTTTCTCTTTTGTGTCGTGTCGTTGTCTTACACTTCCACTGTTTCAAACCGTTGTTTCTATTGTAAGTGGAATAAGTTTGTACCATGGGAAATGAAAGTTACAAAGTATCGGTTTTGATCAATTTGCTTTGCAGCTTTGCCTTACACTTGTGTAAATACGGTACAATAATAAAAGGAAATAATATATATAATATAAAAAATAGTAGATTTTTGGTCCGACCTATGTGCTTTGGTTCAACGATGATGAAATGACTAAATTTCCCATCTCTCTATAAGAGTGGAGGACGTCCCATGTTGGGTGCCGAGCAACCGGTTGTTCTAACGGCACCCGCCTCCAGCTCCTCTTGCACGACCCCTCCCTCGGTCGCCTCCGCTCCATCCTCGCCCACGCCGTCGTCGCCGGCCTCTTCCGCAACCCCTTCGTCGCAAGCAACCTCCTCCACCGCACCGCCGACGTCGACCCTTCCTTCGCCGCGTTCCTCTTCTCCACCATGACCAACTCCAACCCCTTCTCCTTTAACACTGCCATCGCCATCTCCACCGACCCACTCTCCATCTACTCCCAAATGCTCCACCATCGCGTCCCTTCCGACTCCCACACCTTCTCTTCTTTGCTCAACACCACCACCGCCGACGCCGCCACCAGGTCGCTCCACGCACACGCCTACCTCCTCGGATTCCGGCCCGACCCCTTCGTACAGACCGTCCTGGTCACCGCCTACTCCTAACACGGCTCTGCCGACCACGCCCTGCGGGTGTTCGACGGAATACCGCATAGGGACGTCGTCTCCTGGACCGCTGCCATCTCGGGCCTCATCGCCCTCGGACGCCCCACGACGGCCTTGCGCGTCTTCGTCTCCATGAGGCCCCACGCCGCCCCGAGCGCCGCCACCGTGGTCTTTGCCGTGTCCGCCTCCGCCGGGCTCGGGTCCTTGGCGCTGGCCCGGTGCCTGTACGCCTACGTCGAGAAGGCCGGGATAGGAGGCCGCATTTCCGTCCGGAACTCCCTGGCGCTGGCCCGGTGCCTGCACGCCTACGTCGAGAAGGCCGGGTTCGTGTCCGTGCCATTATGGCAGGGGTTATCCACTAGTATACTAATATATAAATCTGACACAATAATAATAAAAGGAAAGTTAATTATAATATATCCAAGCTCACTACAAAAACTTGTAGCCATATGCTGCTTGCATGCTGTACAAACATGAAAACTTGCAGCCGTATGCTGCTTGGATGCTATTCAAACATAACATAGGGGACTAATGCATTATTTTTCTGTCTCCTTCTGCTTCATGGAACTGAGTTCAGGAGGACTTAGAGATAGTCTCACCTCGTTTGGAGCCAGCCAGTTCGACGTTAGGAACAGTCCTAAGGAAAAGATCTTGACGTAGATTATGTTGAAATATTCTATGCTTGCAGTAATGCTATGGTATTCTTTTCATACATGGTTGAGGACAAGAATCCTGGAGGTCTTTCCTATGTGGAGTTTCTTTTACTAGTAATGCTATATGTATCTCCAAAAACTCCATCGCTCTATGTCCTTCCGCAATGTGGCACTCCTTTATTGACCCAAGCAAATGGGGGGTGGGAAGGGAAGGGGAGGAGGGAGTTGGGGGAAGACATGAGCGAATAGAAAATGGCCACAAGGCGGAAGGACATGAAGGGATGAGGTTTGATTTTGGAGGTACATAAAGTATTTTCCTTCTTTTACACATCCATCTGCAAATCCTGTTATTGCCGGGGCACAATTTTTCAATAAAAAACTGAGAAAATGAAACAATTGTAAAGACAAAGTTTTAACGCAACACTTCAAAGAAGGTGCGTAACAGAGATCCTTGGAGAATTTTGGTAAACAAAGATCTTAAAAAGGATTTCGTTACAACAACCGAATGACGTACTTCTAAAAAGAAGGTACTAATCCGAATTGCCTGCAGTAGCGAAGATGACAGGCGATAGATGGAAGATCTCCTGCTGGGGTGAATGATCACCGTTGCTCAAAGCTATATTCACCCCACACGAATAGCTTCCAGGAACCAGCAAGTTCGTCGGAGAACTTTGGAACACTCCTGCTCTTCTGACTCCTCGGATCGCACACGGACTCCCGTGCAAAAGCTATGCTGGTGCAAAGCTTCTCTTCTCTATCATAGCCTCTATTTACTTGTGTTAAAAAACACCTATAAACTATTTTAACTTTCTATGTACTCTTCTATTTATGTCCCGTGGAAAGAAGAGATCTTATATAGGACTGAGTGGCAACCGTCCGGTTTGTACAATATTCGGAACGTGGTAAAAACTACTCTAAACGTGCAGTAACCGCACAGATCATGCATAGCCACGATCTGTAGCAAGTTGCGACACTCGCGTATCCCGTACGCCTTGCACACCACGTACAGAACGCACACTGAGCCACTTACGCCACCTGTGTGCCCTATGTACCCTGGGCCACCCGCGCAATTGGGCGCACCACTGGGCGCGCAGCTGTTAGCGCAACTGGGCACGCACTTGGCCGCACAAGCTGGGCATGTAACCTGGCCCGCACAACCAGAGCCGCGCAACCTGACAGCTCAACCGGTTGCGCAAGTGGCTCGCGCAACGAACGCAACTTAAGCGCACTATGCGCCTAGCGACGATGCTGACGTGCTAAGTGCAAAGTGCGCCAACAAAATGCCATATTATGCCTCATGAGCCCATTAGCCCGAGTCCGTGTCCGAGTCCGAGTTCGAGTCCGAGTCGCTAAGCCCATACGGTGCTTAGCTCCAATGGAAATAAATTTTCTAAGAGCAAAAAGCATGAATGCTTTCAATTATTGATTTAGCCTTTTTCGCTTTAGAAAAATAACCCCACATGGCACACCCATGTGCACCTCCACACCACTTGTGCATCTCTAAAAGAGCATAGCTAATATATAGAGATATAACTCTTTTGGCCTAGCCGATGTGGGACTAAAGTTCCAATATAAAAAGGCCAAAATCCAACAATCTCCCATATATCTCTATATATGGGTATAAGTGTTCCCCACAGTAACTGTCCATCATGCATCAGGAGAGATGTCACTGATGACTTGAATCTTCCCGCGTGGGTCAAACAACATACTATAATACAAGAATGGACCAAGCCTTGAATTCTGCACCATAGCTGAAATTCTTTCCACTTACATAATATAGTTACGTGTGCTTCTGGCTTGCACATTAAAGGCCCTGTGCCAGCCTGGTTTTAGTGTATAATTTTGGGTGTCTACAAGTTTACCCTCAAGAGACTGCCAGAGATCTCTGTCCATACACTATAGGTGAGTTCATTATTAAAGAGACATGGCATGAAGCGCTTTGAGCTTCCCTTGCGGTGCTACGTCGCTATGACATGGCTTAAAGCCGAGGCCTTACCCCGTAACAGGAACCTCATCGTAGTGTCATACTACTGTAGCATGAGTCTATTGCCTCTTTGTAGTGCCATACTACCTAGCATGAAGCCTTAGGCTCCCTTGCGGTGTTACACCGCAATAACGTGGCTTGCAAGGCCGAGGCTTTATCCCTAACCGGGTACCTCATAGTGGTGTCGTGCCACTGTAACAAGAGGAACTCCTCCTCTTTGTAGTGCTGACTACTCCCCTCTTTATTTCAACATACAGCATTAGGCTACCTGCCTATTTGCGGTGCTACGCCGCTGTGACTTGGCTCATACAGCCGAGGCATTACCCCTTTCGGGAACCTCATAGTGGAGTCACCCCACAGTAGCATAGAGTTTCACTCCTTGTAGTGCTGCTCTACCATGCTTCCTGTAAAGCACACCAGGCATTCACTCTGCCTGAGAACTCATTAAGGCGTTTAAGCCAACCTTTCCACAGGATTCGTTTTCCGCAGAAAACAATAGTAGACAATAGTGGTTGTAGGTCCGTAACCTCTCCATGCCCAATAGGACATGTACCCACCGTTCCTGATATTCTTCCGATTAATGGTCCTCCCTTGAACCAAAAGCTAGATGCCTAGTAGATTTCTCTTTAAACTAATAGCATAAAACTTTACGGTAGGATTGCAATAATACAATATCAGAATGCCTTCAAGCCTATTTTACAAGCTGTGTCATCGACCAGCTGGCGCTTGAGTCCCTTGGTGAACGGATCCGTCAGGTTCTCCTGACTCCGAACATCAATCACTGCATTAACACCCCTCTTGATGAGATCGTGTACTGTCCTGTGCTTCAACCATACAGTCCTCTTCTTTTCGTTGAAGAGGTCATTTGATGCCACTGCTGTAGAAGCATGGAAAATATTAGAATAATGATCCATGTGGCTCGGAGTAAGAAGCTTATGCGGCTCACACATGAGCGGCCCTATGCGGTTCAAAGAAGACTCTCAATCGCATGCGGCTCGGGAGCGTATGTGGTTCAGCAAGGCATATGCGGCTCGATGGATGCCATGTGTGATCCTTCCCTACAGCTGGTCGTTTGGGGGTGGCCCCATTTAATGCTCTGACACGACTTGGCGACTGTGACTGCTCTGACATAAAGTGTCATAATGGCTCTGCCATAATGACAGACTTTTCGGGAAAGGAAGAAGATCTCTGACCCGAACCGTCAGAAATCCTAGGTTGACACGTGGCAACTCTCATGCGGCTTAAATGGAAAACAGCTCCATGCGGCTCACGAAGAAGTCACTCTATATGGTTAGCAGAAATCAGCCATATGCGGCCCACCGAGAGCTCAATCCCTGCGACTCAATACAATGCTAGCTCATGCGGCTCGCAAAGACTATGCATATGCGGCTCACGGAAGGTTCGTCCCCTGCGGCTCGATGAGGCATTTTCTCATGCGGCTCAGGAAGAGTATCTCTCTGCGGTTCGAGGATAGTCAATCCTATGCGGCTCTGACATGACTCACAATTAAGACACGTGGCATGGGATCAATAAGAGATTTAACCAAATCTCAACAAATATATTTGACATCATCGTCATAATTACTGAGATCAGGGCATATCATTTATCATCAAGCTAATGGGACACGTGGCGAGCAATCAGACATTAGCATAATCAATCACGAGGATTTAAAGCAGCTAGCATTAATTGCTCATGAGATACGATGCTATCCGTATTAATGGTCGAGATTCACTATAATCAGGATCAAGGGTTCAGATAGAATGAAGGAGCGCCGACATTCCAAACAGATAATCATTAGCAAACCCTAATGATCACCCCCACTCTTATAAATAGCCAGCATCATTTCCTTGTGAAAAAAAAGAAAAAAAAGAAGAAGAGAGAGAGAGGTCGGCACCAAAAGAAATAAGAAGAGAGAGATCTACACAGAGAGAGCTCCCCCTTCCTTCTTGATAATCACAGAGAGAGAGAGAGAAGCCAGGAGAGCAATCCGAGGAGAGCAAGAAGAGCGTTTCTTCGTCAACGCCAAGCAGATCTTCCCCGAGCCAAGGCTGCATACTGATCGTCCAAGGAGTAAGGCAGAGCGGCCGTCGCTTTCCCGAGCCTCTATCGTCACCCCCCAGAATAAAAAATAAACAATCGTACTTAGTCTGCTGTACCTAGGTTTTCGTCCCTAGGCTTTCTTTGTACGAGCGAGTTTGTATTGTGAGTCTAAGTTCAGTCCTCCGATAATTGTTCTGTTCTTTTACAATCAATGGCAAACACGATGGCGACTCTGCTGGGGACTAACTTCTCCACGGCTGAGGAGTTGGTGACGCAATCAGATGCAGCCAAACTTGGCTCCACACAAAAGAAGATGGTCGTCCGCTTCGACCAACAGGCGTTCGAAGAGATGCTCTCTGAAGGCAGCGCTGGCCCGGCCCAGAAGCGCACCCGTACCACGAAGGCTCGTAAAGAATGGAGATCGAAGTCATTTGCTCCTCCTCAAGCCCTCGTTGGGATGCCCTCTGCTGCTCAAGACGACGAGAAGGATTCTCCTGCGGTCCCACTTCAGGTCGTAGACAACTCTGCTGTCCCCAAGTCCGGCAGAAGAAAATATTATGATGCTGGACTTGCAGGGACAAAGAGGGACTCTACGCGGACCAAACCGCAGAAGAATATTAGCCGCAAGGAGAAAGCCCATGCGGCTACATCCACCAACCGCATGAAAAAAACTCATGCGGCTACTTCTGTCAGCCGCATAACTTATGCGACTACAGTTCCCGACAGCATGGATGAGACTCATACGGCCAGTAAAGTCAATCGTTTGCAGAAAACCCATACGGCCACGGATGCCAACCGCATGCGGCCAGCCTGCACGGTCGTGACCCCTAGCCGCATAAGAACTCGTCCGACGACAGGAGACAACCGCATGTAGACAGCCTGCACGGTTTCCGCTCCCAGCCGCATAGCATCTGCTCCATGCTCCTCTCGATCAGTTTTCGACCGTCTCTCGTACGATCCGAACCCTGATGACTCTCTGGATGATAAGCTAGACTCTGTGATGTTCAACTTGGACTCTTCCTATTATGCACCCATGAGTGCTAGAAAGAAGAAGTCTAGGGCAGCGCGGGCTCATCAAGCCCAGACAGCTGCCCCAACCTCTGACTATCAGGGCGTCCCGCTGATTATCACACGGGCCTCTGATGGGAAGTTATACAGAACTGCTCAAGTCCAATCCCCGGCGGCGAACGGACAGAGTGGTTCCTCTGACCTGCGTGAGGCGATCCTCCACAAGCGCAAGGAAAGAGAAGGGGCCTCGGCGTGCAAAGAATCCTCACATAGACGTCACTGCACCCAGATTATCGTCAATTGCTGCTGCAACAACGCGGCAGTGACGGAAGATCGTCCTCCGTCTTCCACAGACTACAGCACCCGAACTCAGAAGATGAGGCACCTCCTGTTGTCTCCTACAATTCCGCTCAGAAGGTCCCCGCCGAGGGGAGAGGGAAGAAGACAAGCATCTCCAATCCAAAGATATCAGCCACTACAGCTAAGAAGTTGTCGGCTAAATGGTTACCCTCCACCGAAGTATACCAACACACCCGTTCGAAGACAAAATCTGCTGCAACAGGAGACTCATCGTCCCCGACCCTGGGGGTCATAGGAGCTGGGGGTAGTACTCCTCCGAACGTCCACAATAATCTAATGTTTCAAGGAGACGAACCCCGAGAAACAACCCTCCCATCGGGTACAATAGATGCTGATGTCCCCGAGGACATCCATGATTCTCTAGACGAAGCAAGCTCCGAAGCTGGGGGTGGTGTTCCTTCCGAGTCCGAACCTGAAGAGAACATCCCCACATATCTAGATGATTTCTCGACGTATGGGTACGACTCGGAGGGTACATCCTCCACCACTCCCTCCGTCACTCCTCATGTGAAGACGGTATTCATGACAGACAGCAATGAAGGCGGTTCCAGCGATCGCCAGCGCATCGACACGCTTGAGGCCATATTGCATACCTTGGTCAAGTCTGTAGACGAGATCAAAGCGGCACTTCCTACTCTGTAGGGAGTGACACCTGGCCAGACAAGCACGGGTCCCGCAATCAACGTAGATTCAAATTCAGCAGCGCCAAACCAGGGCAATAATCCTCCCGAGATAACGGCCCCTACCGCGACAGATGAGGCCCGAGAAGTAAGAAGAGAGGTTCAGGAGCTCCGAGCAATGTTCCACGCCCGAGAAAACTCTCAAGACCTCAGAATACGGCAACCATATCCTGCTGAAAGGAGGGATGTTCCCTTTCCGCCAAGATATAAGCCGTTCAATATCAACCCATATGATGGCAAGACTTCAGCAAGTCGATATATCACTTACTTTGAGGTAACTACCGACCATCTGCCCCATGATGACGCTATCCTCACGCGATTATTCATTAGGGCATTGGAAGGAGTCGTCTTCGATTGGTACCGCAACCTGCCAGACAATTGCATCCACTCCTTCGCTGGCTTTAAACGCTTGTTCTTGGAGAGGTTCTATGAGGTAGGGCAGGATGTTACGATGTCTACCCTCATGGACGTCGTTCAAGGAGAGAAAGAACTGACGAGAAATTACATTGAGCGGTTTCGTCAAACCGCAATAAAGTTACCATCTGGCAACCCGGACTCTTCTTTGCTACTTCCAACAATTAGTCTCTGGATGTATGAAAGTCAGTTCAAGGACTGGAAGGCTTTTATCATCAGTGCTACAAGTGCTGAAGAACGATTGAAGAAGGCTCGCCAACTGGGGTTGCATATCTCGGAGGGAGAGAACAAGAGCAAGCGTCCCAACACCAGCAACGACAATGGGAGTAGCCCCTCCAACAGCCGGGACAACAAAGACAAGCAGGCTATGGTGACCAATACAGCCCAGAAGCCCGAGCCACAGCCAGCAGACAAACAATGGCCTCAAATCACTTATTCCTTTGAAGACGGTCACATCAAGCCTATCTTGGACATGCTTATACAAGGAGATAGGATTCAGCTTCCTCCACCAAGACGGGAGCCTCGGCCGACTGATTTGGAGAACCCAAAGTTCTGCCATTACCATCGCTACGTCCACCATGCTACACACGACTGCTATCAACTGAAACGGTATATCCAAAACCTCATCGATTCAAACGCCCTGGCCATCGATTTCGAAGAGGTAACCGTGGCAGCCAACATGGTGTCCGTACAATTTGGCAGCTTTCCTCCAACAGAGACTCAGGACGGGGTTATACCCATCCCTCTGGCAACAATGGAGATTGCTAATCTGCCGCCTGCTCGCGATCAAGCCGCTGGTCTAGTACCCCTCACCACATCACGAGGGGAAATCATGTGGGTCCATCCGGACCTAGTCCACGAGGTAACTCAGCCCTCTCCACCTTCTAAAAGGAAAAGTAAAAAAGTCAGATCCTGCCGTACTGCCTCGGCGGAAGAAGAGGAAGTCTCGGCCGTCACTACTCGATCCGGAACACAAGCCCAACCGGTGACCGAAAGCGCGACTGATGACCATCCGCCCACTACCAATGATGCTCCGGGACCGGCTCAGCCTTCGACGACCGACAAGCCTAGGCCGAAGGAGACTCGCTTCGACAAGTCCCTCCGGAAAGAGACACCTCAGGGGCTGGAGAGGCCCTACAACTTCGACATCTTAGCGCAATTAGCTAACACCCCGGCCAAATTGTCCTTATATGAACTCCTCAGGCTCTCAAAGGATGTCCGCACGGCTTTAAGTGAGGCGCTCCAAAATGCCGACGCATACTTGGCTCAGGTCAACCTCACGTGAGATAACCAACCCGCAGAGGTCCAAGATAGTGCGTGTACGGGAGCAATGCCCAATATCGTCTTCTCTCCGCAAGATATGCTCATCAAAACTAACCTGCATGATCGCCCGCTATACTACACTGGATACATCGGCGACGTAAAGGTGGACCGAATGCACATTGATCCTGGGTCCTCTATAAGCATCATTCCGAAGGGTCTGCTACATCATCTTCGCATTCCGATGCATCGCCTGACACCTACAAGTACCGCCATTAGCGGTTTCAATTCGGGCAGGAGCTACCCAATAGAGAAGATCCGTTTGAAGTGTCAGATCGGCGATCTCCAATCAGAAGTCACCTGTTATGTCATAGATGCCGACACTTCTTACAATATCCTTCTGGGGCGGCCTTGGATACACGATTACATGATCGTGCCTTCCACGCTACACCAATGCTTCAAATATGTCGATAAGCACGGCTTCGTGAGGACAGAGTTTGCCGATATCGATCCCTTCAAGGGGGTCGAATCTTATTACTCAGACTTCTGTCTGTACAAAAAATCAAAGAAGCATCTGGTCGAAGAAGATGTGCAAGCTCACAACAAGACGGCTACAGGATCAGAAGAACCTCTAACGATCCACCTTCAGGCTCGCAAACCGGGCAATTCTGCACCCCTTACGGCCACTCTGCGTAAAGACGCAATCAGTCTCTCCGCACAAGAAGAACAAATGAGAATTCGGCTGCCAAGGTCCGGCCAAGCGCCGAGACCCATAACAGGGCCACTTACCATCAGACTACCGAGAGTCGGTCAGCTCCAAACGGAGGAGCCCAATCCTTCCGACAGACCGCTCACAATACGCCTTCCCAAGAAGGTTCTTCACCCCGATGCGAGGTCTGACACTTCTAGCGAACCAGCCACCCCTCGCCTCACATCAAGTACCAAACTGGGGGTTGCTAGTTTACCAACAACTCCACGATCTGCTCCGCCAGTTGAGCCTCTGAAGATCAAGCTGACTAGGTCGTCCTCCCAGTCTTCATTTATACAGGGGGTGGCCGAAGAAGAACCAGAATTGGCCAAGTATGTGGCTGCCCACTCCGATACCCCCTCCGCAGATGATGTAATCCCTCTAGAAAAGATACCTTACTTCATCAATAAAGGGTTATCTTTGAACTACACCGAGCTCAATAAGCTATGTACAATGTACGCTATGGAACACGGTATAGGCACTCACCTACATACACAGGTGATAAACGTGTACACCGCCATCCGACTTACTCCAGTAGAAGACACTTACCGAATAGTCGAGGGAGGGGACCACCCG
Source organism: Iris pallida (assembly GCA_029216955.1). NCBI lineage: Eukaryota > Viridiplantae > Streptophyta > Magnoliopsida > Asparagales > Iridaceae > Iris > Iris pallida. The sequence goes on along the minus strand of JANAVB010009596.1, from coordinate 8,854,333 downwards.
ATCATCTTCGGCCGGACGAACAACCCACATCCCCCCGCTATGGAAGAAGTCGACTTCGGGTCAGATGCCGGAAGACTGCCTCTGTATCTCTATAGCCCTCAATCCAAATATCTCATGCAGAAACAGGGGTATGATCTAGAGACAACGCCAGGACTGAACTACGGCACTGGACGATGATTACCTTTGAAGACGCCAGCCCCGGCGGGCAAACCACGAAACTACTATAACAAAACCCGATGCGGTTTAGGGTATGTAACGCCTACTACGACCCCTGAAAGCTCAGATGAAGAATGCGACTGGCAGTCACATTCAACCAGATCACCGACTTTCGACTCAGATACCAGCATCGGAGATGTGTTCAGACAAATCATGTTAGTCAACATGGCGTTCGCTGACGCTTACGAGGAAGACGAAGACATCCCCGAAATCCTTGAGCTAGAACCATGGGCCCAGCAATTAGACGCGCAATAGGAAAAATGGTTCGAACTGAGAGAACCTCCTACTGAAGATGAGGTCATACAAGTAAATCTCGGCAGCGAATCTTCTCCAAAACTGATCTTTATCAGTAAAAGCCTGACAAACGAATAACGAGAATCGCTGCTGAAACTTGTCAGAGAATATATCGACGTGTTCGCGTGGAGTTACGAGGACATGCCGGGGCTAGACCCCGATATCGCTCTTCACAAACTCAACATACGGCCAGATGCAAAGCCAGTCAAACAGCAACAATGACGCTTCCGCCCAGGCGTCATGGACGCAATTGAAGCCGAAGTCAACAAGCTAATAACCAGCGGCTTCATTCGTGAAGAGCAACATCCTGACTGGGTCGCCAACATAGTGTCGGTCCTTCAGAAAAATGGGAAGATCCGAATCTGTATCGACTTCCGTAATCTGAATGAGGCATGTCCGAAGGACGAGTTTCCCTTCCCCATCACAGATATCATGATCGACAACACATGCGGCTTTGAACGTATGTCATTCATGGATGGATTCTCGGGGTACAATCAAATCAAGATGTCTCCCGACGACGAAAAGCATACATCATTCCGAACGCCGATTGGTACATACTGCTACACAGTCATGCCATTCGGTCTAAAGAATGCTGGCGCTATATATCAGCGGGCCATGAGTATCATTTTTCGAGAACATTTACGTAAAACAGTAGAATGCTATATCGACGACATCGCCGTCAAGAGTCGCCATAAGGAAGATCATCTGCAAGACCTGAGAACGGTATTCGACCTGATGAGAGCCCACAACCTGAAGATGAACCCTACGAAATCATTCTTGGGCGTATCCAGCGGGAAATTCTTAGGCTTCATCATCACGGCACAGGGCATCCATGTAGACCCTGAGAAGACGAAGGCAATCGTGGAGATGGGTCCCCCGAAAAATCTCCGCGAACTCAGAGGCCTCCAAGGGAGGCTAGCTTACATCAGGAGGTTCATTTCCAACCTCTCCGGGCGATGCCGACCGTTCACACACCTCATGAAGAAGGGAGTCTCATTCGTATGGGACGAGGAATGCCAGCGTGCTTTCGACGACATCAAAGAATATTTGTCGAATCCCCCAGTCCTGGTGGCCCCGGTCCCCGGAAAACTATTCCTGCTCTACGTACGAGCGATGGAACACTCCCTTGGTGCCCTGCTAGCACAAAATAACGATGCAGGCCACGAGCAGGCCATATATTATCTCAGCCGAATGATGATCGGGCCAGAACATCGATACACCGCCGTAGAGAAGGAGTGTCTCGCCCTGGTATTCGCTATTCAAAAGATGCGGCACTATATCACAGGACAAACCATACATGTGATCTCGCGAGTCAACCCCCTCAGAGTCCTCATGACTAAACCAGGGGCCCTCAGCTCTCGCCTCGCCACATGGGCAATATTGCTGTCCCCCTATCATATGATTTTCGTCCCGCAAAAGGCTGTTAAGGGTCAAGCCCTAGCAGACTTTTTGGCAGCCCACCCAGGATCGGAGTCATCCAGAATCTATGAAGAGATCTCAGACGAGGTCGCCGATTCGAATACAGCCATCCACGATAACATATGGCGAATGTTCTTCGATGGCGCCTCAATGACCGGACCCAAGGGAAACATCATCGTCGGGGTCGGAGTGGTATTAATTTCTCCTACTGGGCTGGTGATCAACCGCGCCTACTCCCTCACGGAACCCTGCTCCAATAATGTGGCCGAATATAACGCTTTGGTAATTGGCCTCCAACTTGCAAAAAAGCTGGGGGTAGAATACCTTGAAGCATACGGCGACTCCCAACTAATCGTCAGTCAGATCAGGGGCTCGTACGAGGTTAGCCATGAAGACATGATCCCCTACCATCAAATTGCGATCAACATTATCTCATCATTCGAGCGATTCTTCATCGAACACGTCCCCAGACTCCAAAATATCGAAGCCGATGCCCTAGCAGGCCTTGCCGCTTCCTTAGCAGTGCCGAACCAAGCTCATCATTCGGTTGACATAATAGGCCACGAACTGGTCTGTCCCAAGAACAACGTTCAAGCCATGGCAAGTTATTCCGCCCAGACGGTCGACGACACACCGGACTGGAGACAGCCGTTCATCGACTTCGTCGTATACGACATCCTCCCAGAGAATCCAAAGGAAGCTACATCTATCAGACGGCGCTCTCTCAGATTCTTCTACGATACAGAGACGAAAATGTTGTATCGCCGCTCCTACGACGGATTATTGCTCCGGTGTTTGTCGAACGCGGAAGCTACAGAAGCTGTACGAGAAGCTCACGACGGTATCTGTGGGGCCCATCAACCCGGCCCTAAGCTACAGGACCGCCTTCGCCGGATGGGCTACTACTGGCCCACAATGGTGGCAGATGCGATAGATTATGCCAGAAAATGCAAGGCCTGCCAAGTCCACGCGGATTTCATTCATCAACCATCCGAGTTTCTGCATCCAACGGTGGCATCCTGGCCATTCGAAGCATGGGGAATGGATATCATTGGTCCAATCACCCCACCTTCCTCCCGAGGACACCGCTTCATACTTGCGATCACTGATTATTTCTCCAAATGGGCGAAGGCTGTCCACTCGCAGAAGTTAAAACTTCAAACATGATCAGCTTCCTTAAGCATCACGTTATCTACCACTTCGGACTACCACGAAGAATCATCCATGATAATGGTCCACAGTTTATAAGCCATGCATTCTACCGATTCTGCGATAAGCACCGCATTCAGAATGTCGCTTCGACACCATACAACCCGGCAGCAAATGGGTTGGCAGAGGCATTCAACAAAACAATCATCAAACTCCTCAAGAAGTTCGTCTCCTCCAACAAATGCGACTGGAACGAGAAGCTCGGCGAGTGCTTATGGGCTTATCGCACCACGGTTCGAACAGCCACCGGGAATACACCATTCTCTCTGGTGTACGGGAGCGAGGCAGTCCTCCCTTTGGAGACTCAGATCCCCTCACTCCGCGTCGCTCTCACTTATCAATTGACGACGGATGATAACTATCGACGACGACTACAAGAGTTGGAGGCTTTAGATGAAAAGCGCCTCCTAGCTCAGCAAAGGATCGAGCTATACCAAGCACGCATCTCAGGAGCCTTCAACAAAAAAGTTAAAATCAGAACATTCCAAGTGGGTGATCTTGTTCTGGCAGTCCGGAGACCGATGGTCATGACTCACAAGACCACCGGTAAGTTCCAGCCAAAATGGGAAGGTCCATTTGTCATCGAGACCGTGTTCTCCAACGGCGCCTACCGCTTCGCTAAGCCGAACGGAGATTTGCTCATGTTGCCCGTCAACGGCAAGTTCCTGAAGAAATACTATGTTTGAACATCATTCTCCAGATTATCGAGTCATGTACTCCTTTAGTACCACTGAACTCCCATCCATCATTCTCCAGATTATCGAGTCATGTACCCCTTTAGTACCACTGAACTCTCATCCACCCTATTTTAGATTATCGAGTCATGCACCCGCTGGTGCCGCTGTACTCTCACTCCCTCAATAGTCCAAATTACCAAGTTATGTACCAGCTGGTGCCTCTGAACTTACATTTCGGTCACTCTTTCAGATAGTAAGTCAAGTATGATTATACCTCTGAACTTTCTTCCTGGCAGAGATCCTCCCTCAGGATTCACTACCCGCACTCCCAGTGCACAAAAAGGGTAGTCGATCCACCAATTTCCGAAACGACCATGTCCTCATTACCTCTGAGTCGTCTTCACTTCCACCAAAAACAAACTGCCCCCCTCGCATAGAACTTCCACGTTCTCCTACCTCTGAGTCGTTCTATGTACCCAATCTTCATTGAGCCCACTCCTGCCATGTCCTCACTACCTCTGAGTGGGAAGGCTCCGTCGAAGAAATCGTCATATTTGCCATGTCCACATTACCTCTGAGCAAGTATGTCGATCCCCTTTTAACCTATTATCTGTACCCACAACCGGAGTACGACAAGGATAATAGGTCCACAAATGTCCCCTGTTGACCACAAATGTCCTCTGTTGACCATAAATGTCCTCTGTTGACCACAAATGTCCTCTGTTGACAACAAATGTCCTCTGTTGACCACAAATAGCTTTCGTAAAGTCTCTCCTGCCATGTTCTCATTACCGCTGAGCAGGAAGATTTCACGATAAAACCTTCATGTTTGCCATGTCATCATAACCTCTGAGCAAATGTGATTGGTTTCCTTTCATCCCATTATCCGTATCCTGAACCAGGGTACGCCAAGGATAATAGGCCCACAAATATCCCTTGCTAAGCTTCTTAGCATAAATCCACCATCTTACCATGCCCCGGGAGCCCAGCTGCTCTACGGTATTCCTTCCCCTAGTACCGAGAACATCCATGACCATTTTGCCGTGGCTGTCCCGGACATCCTAATCAAACTTGTTATCCGTACCTAAAACCAAGGTACGCCTAGGGTAACAGGTCCACAAATAATCCTCCAGTAAGTCCGATTCCATGAACACCGATACGAGAAAGCAAAGATGAGATAAAACATGTCTATTTTCGAGATCGTATCACTGTTACAAAGTAGAAATAAAAGGACAAACAAGCAAAACAAGACAAAGAAACGACTATGGTTCAGAGGAACACAATGTCGAGGGATGGTCCTTCAGCAGGATAGTCAACCGCTCAAACTATCGATTAGTTCCACATACTGCTTTTGGAGTCAACAGCGTCACATCTCCCCAAGGAGCAAAGGTTCCATGGGGAAATAAAATCCCCAGGCTTAACATAACCCCACCCTTTCAGGATACGTATGCCGATCATATTCTAGACTATCGTCTACATCCATAACGAAGTACATTAAGGATACAAAGTTCACATAGAATATCCTGTTAAAGGCGACCATTACAAGAAAAGAGGGAAGCAAATACATTCCATTCATTAAAACGATCGGCCACATTCACATGACTAACAAACAAAACTAAAAAGAACTTTTCACTACTTCATTCAGACGGAAAGGAAAGGCACAAACTACAGAAACATGCGGGCAGAAGACAGACATCCGCAAGGAATTCCTAAAACCTAGTTGCAGAAGCGCCCATACCACTCCCTCAACCACCTTACATAGGAAGGATGCAGTTGAAGGAGATCCTCATCTGGAATAGGAGTATCAGAATTCCCCGAGCTACCACCCCCAGTTGTTTCGACACTCGGAGAGAGACCATCCTGTGCAGACGACGAGTCTTCCTTCTTCGTTTCTTCCTTAATGGAGGGAGACCCCTGGTCGACGACAGGGGGTGGCGGTTCCTCTGTGACTGCAACCTCAGCGCTCAGCAGAGATACTGAAAGAATCAAAGACGGAAAGACAAAATAAAAAGATATTCAGAAAATAGTCATGTAGCTCGTTTAAAGATAATTCACAAGCGGCTCCGACAGGGGGCATACCCCATGCATGGGGTGTGTAGGCGAACCACGTAATTCGTATGCGGCTCAGACATGGGGTATACCCATGCGGCTTGATCAGGGGGCGTGTATGTGGGTCACGTGGTTGCGTGCACGGAGTAGGCATTAGAGCAGACCCTGTTAGGGTTTCAAATACCCAATCTTCTACATAGGTTATTACCTTCGATGGTGACGTGAACATCAAGACGGACGGGGGAGGGGGGGGGGGGGGGGCGACGGTCGACGACGAAGCCGATTTCTTTCTCCTCGCCGCGGCCTTCTTCACAGTCTTAGAAACCCTAGGCGCCATTGCTGTTTGTCGGTTGGGGGAAGAAACAAGACAGGAGTTTTTCAGTCAAGAAAACCTAAAGTCCAAACCAAACCACCCACTATTTATAGACAGAGAAAGAAGGATTGATGACCGACGCTTCGTACGACGTGATCGACCCTTCGGCTATCAAGGCAAAACCGGCTCTTGGGATCCTTCCCAAAAGGCGGCGTTAAATCAAATCAAAGGCACTTAATAAAGATTTGCACACGTGTTCAGGACATGTGGCAACCAGCTTATGCGGCCAGATGAATTTGTGCGGCTAAGGCACTTATGCGGCTAGGAAGCTCAGGCAGACGGAAAAATCCTATGCGGCATGAACGGGGCCATGCTTCTTGTTCAAAGTATTCCAATTTTTACAAATTGAAAACTTTGAAGGGGGTCCTGTAGAAGCATGGAAAATATTAGAATAATAATCCGTGCGGCTCGGAGTAAGAAGCTTATGCGGCTCACACAGGAGCGGCCCTATGTGGTTCAAAGAAGACTCTCAATCGCATGCGGCTCGGGAGCGTATGCGGTTCAGCAAGGCATATGCGGCTCGATGGATGCCATGTGTGATCCTTCCTACAGCTGGTCGTTTGGGGGTGGCCTTATTTAATGCTCTGACACGACTTGGCGACTGTGACTGCTCTGACATAAAGTGTCATAATGGCTCTGCCATAATGACAGACTTTTCGGGAAAGGAAGAAGATCTCTGACCCGAACCGTCAGAAATCCTAGGTTGCCACGTGGCAACTCTCATACGGCTTAAATGGAAAACAGCTCCATGCGGCTCACGAAGAGTCACTCTATATGGTTAGCAGAAATCAGCCATATGCGGCCCACCGAGAGCTCAATCCCTGCGACTCAATACAATGCTAGCTCATGCGGCTCGCAAAGACTATGCATATGCGGCTCACGGAAGGTTCGTCCCCTGCGGCTCGATGAGGCATTTTCTCATGCAGCTCAGGAAGAGTATCTCTCTGCGGTTTCGAGGATAGTCAATCCTATGCGGCTCTGACAGGACTCACAATTAAGACACGTGGCATGGGATCAATAAGAGTTTAACCAAATCTCAACAAATATATTTGACATCATCGTCATAATTACTGAGATCAGGGCATATCATTTATCATCAAGCTAATGGGACACGTGGCGAGCAATCAGATATTAGCATAATCAATCACGAGGATTTAAAGCAGCTAGCATTAATTGCTCATGAGATACGATGCTATCCGCATTAATGGCCGAGATTTACTATAATCAGGATCAAGGGTTCAGATAGAATGAAGGAGCACCGACATTCCAAATAGATAATCATTAGCAAACCCTAATGATCACCCCCCCACTCTTATAAATAGCCAGCATCATTCCCTTGTGAAAAAAAAGAAAAAAAGAAGAAGAGAGAGAGAGGTCGGCACCAAAAGAAATAAGAAGAGAGGATCTACACAGAGAGAGCTCCCCCTTCCTTCTTGATAATCACAGAGAGAGAGAAGCCAGGAGAGCAATCCGAGGAGAGCAAGAAGAGCGTTTCTTCGTCAACGCTAAGCAGATCTTCTCCGAGCCAAGGCTGCATACTGATCGTCCAAGGAGTAAGGCAGAGCGGCCGTCGCTTTCCCGAGCCTCTATCGTCACCCCCCAGAATAAAAAATAAACAATCGTACTTAGTCTGCTGTACCTAGGTTTTCGTTCCTAGGCTTTCTTTGTACGAGCGAGTTTGTATTGTGAGTCTAAGTTCAGTCCTCCGATAATTGTTCTGTTCTTTTACAATCAATGGCAAACAACTGCGTTGTCACAGTATGTCGGTATCGTCGGTATTTGTGCCCCAAATACTAAGATCATACATGAGCTCCCTAAGCCATTCTGCTTCCTCCGCTGCGGTATCAAGTGCAAAGAACTCAGATTCTATGGATGACCGTGAGAGCATTGTCTGCTTTTTCGACTTCCACGATATAGCTCCACCCATTATGAGAATATATCCACCGATGGACCTCTCGCTCTCCAAATCTGAGCACCAGCTGGCATCACTGAAGCCTTCCACTACCTGCAGATCTCCGCTGTAGCACAGTACATATGTCTGAGTCTTCTTGAGATATCTCATAACCCGTTTCACAGCCTTCCAGTATTCAACACCAGGGTTGCTCGTGAAATGACTCAGCATTCCCACGACGAAAGCTATGTCAGGCCTTGTGGCAGTAGTAGAATACATCAAACTCTCGATTACGCTGCATACTCCAGCTGCCTGACACTTTTCCCTGAAATAGGCTTCAACTTCAGATCACACCTGTACGACGTATCGATCCCTGAAGATCCCGATACCCATAGCGAGTGATCATCTTCTCAATATAATGAGACTGTGATAGCGCTAGTCCAGTATCTGTCCGGATGATCTTGATCCCTAAGATCACATCAGCTTCCCCCAAGTCCTTCATACTGAACTTGCTCGAGATAAAACTCTTTGTCTCCGTGACACAGCTCATATCCATACCAAGGATAAGCATGTCGTCCACGTACAGACAAATGATCACAACCTCTTCCATCAGCGAACTTCGTATAAACACACTTGTCCGTCTCGCTGACCATATAGCCATTTGACCTCATAACTTTGTTAAATTTCTCATGCCACATCTTGGGAGCCTGTTTAAGATTGTACAAGGATTCATCAACTTACAGACTTTGTCTTCAAGATCCTTGACGACAAATTCCTCTGGCTGTTGTATGTAAATCTCTTCGGTCAGCTCGCCATTTAGGAAAGCCATTTTCACATCCATCTGATGTATCACCATCTTATGTATTGCTCCAAGAGCAATCAATATTCTGATGGTGGTCATCCCAGCTACTGGAGCATACGTGTCAAAATAGTCAATCCCCTGCTTCTGAGAAAATCCCTTGGCTACCAACCTAGCCTTGAACATGTCAATGGTACCGTCTGCTTTCATCTTCTTCTTGAAGATCCATTTGCATCCGATGGGTTTTTCTCCTTCAGGAAGATCAACTAACACCCAAGTGTTATTTGAGGTGATGGAATCGATTTCATTGTCAATCGCTTCCTTCCAGAAAACCGTATCTCTGGTCTTCATCGTCTCATCATAGGTAAGCTGATCTGCTTTCACATGATAGGTGACAAAGTCATTTTCGAAGTCCTTTGGCCTCCTCATACGCTTCGCTGACGGCTCAGCGAGTTTTGGTTCAACTGTTGTTTCAACAACAACATCTTCTTGGACTATTTTTTCATTAAAAACTTCAGTTTCTTGTGCACCCTTATTTTTCTCCGGTATATCTGCAAGAACAATATTCTAGTGCCTTACAATTTGTCTTCAAAATATTCTATGTCGCGAGATTCAATGATATGATTTGACTCAATATCAAGAAATCTCCGAGCATCATTCTTCTCGGCATACCCTAAGAAGATCGTCTTTGTAGTCCTTGTTCCAAGCTTCTGAATCTTCAGATCTGGAAGCTTGACATATGCCAGACACCCCCACACTCGAATGACATTCAAGTTAGGTCTGACCTTGAACCAGAGTTCATGAGGAGTAATGTCTGAAGTTGCATGAGTCACTCTATTTAGAATAAAAGTGGCCGTCAATGCAGCTTCTCCCCAGTAGCACTTAGGAAGACCTGCAGTCAACAACATTGAGTTAATCATTTCTGTTAACGTTCTGTTCTTCCTCTCTGCTACTCCATTTGAACAAGAAGAGTACGGAGCCGTAGTCTTATTGACAATTCTATGTTATTTGTAGAACGATGCGAATTCATGAGACCTGTACTCTCCACCACGATCACTTCTCATTCTTTGAGTTGTTGTCCAGTCTGTCGCTCAGCTTCGGCTCTGAACTCCTTGAACTTCTCGAATGCTTCGTCTTTAGCCTTCAGTAAGTAGACGAACACATACTTAGAGAAGTCATCGATGAAGGTTATGAAATACTTTATTCTGGCCTTTGTAAGAACTGTTTGAAGTCACAGATATCGGAGTGCACCAACTCCAGAAGATCTGTACTTCAATAAACCCGGGAAAATGGTTTCCTTGTGATCTTCGTTTGAGCACAACTTCACATTTCTCTACCTTATCCCCACACATGGAGATAAGTCCTATACTAGACATTTTGTTTATTCGTTTACAATGAACATATCCTAGCCTATTATGCCACAACTCAAGTAAGCTGAAGGAGTGATTGTATTAATTACATTGGACTGATTTACAAGCTGAATTTTGAACATTCCTTCGGTATAAAAAGCTTTTTCTGAATATGTTCCCTTAATAGACATCATCTGGCCATCATTGATGTCCATTCTGAGGCCTGCGTTGCAGAGTAGGACTCCTGAGATCAGGTTCTTGGCGATAGCAGGTACGTGCTTTACGCCTTGAAGCGTCAGAGACTTGTCAGAAGTCAGCTTCAATACCACCGTCCTAATCCCGAGCACTTCAGCTTGTGCCTGGTTCGCCACCATAACCACTTCAGAAGTAGGTGTATAGGTGGTGAACCACTCCTTGCTGGAGCAGACATGGCAGATGGCTCCAGTGTCTACCCACCAGTCAGAGTCAGTCTCTACCGCATCAACCTGCACAATCATAGCAACAACGTCAGTGATCATAGATACCTTGCTAGGCTCTCCTTTGTAGTGCCCCGAAATTCGTGATACGTATTTTATACGTGATCGTATTTCTGACCAGTATTTTTCATTTTCTTGACCAGTTAAGTTGTGGTATATTTCATATACTTAGCATTGTAGTTTAATTGTCATTTATCATTCCTGGATTAATTCTGATTAATGGAGCTTGGTTTTATTTGGATAGGGAAGGAATTGGTTTGATTTGTTATGCATTGGACCATCTTAGCTAACCTCCACCCTCAACACAACTTATCCTCCCCTATTAAAAATCCCCACCTAACACTCTCTCCTCATTATTTTCCTCCATTAATTCTTCTTCTTCTTCCTCCACACAACTCTCCAACCCATTAGGCAAGTGCACCTTGCCAACAAAGCACCCAATTTATTTGTCCATTTGATAGATTAGGACATATAGATCAACATTAGAACTTGGAATTTTGTGATTTGGAGCTTTCATTCTTCTAGATCTAGGTTTTAACCATTTTCGGAATCCTTGGTTTTGATCTATTAAACTTTGATTTTTGCTTGTTTTGATGCTTCCATGTGGAAGAAATTCAATTTTACTCAAGTTGAACTTTGAAAATCTAGATTTGGTTTTGATTTGACAAAAATATGAAGAATTGAAGTTCTTGGTGTTTTTGGACTTGCTCTCGGCCAGGAAGAACAGCCCCCGCCCTGCGCTTTTTAGCGCATGGCCGATTGCGCACCCCTGGCCTGTGCTCTTTAGCGCATGGCCGTTTGCGCAGTCACTTGGCCAGCACTTTGCGCTGCGCTGGCGCAAGCTAGCCATGCGCAATCCAGCCATGCGCAAAGTAACCCCTGCGCAATTCACTTCTGCGCAAACCGCTCCTGCGCAATTCACTTCGGCGCAACCCACCCTTGCGCAAACCACCCTTGCGCAAGGTAACCCCTGCGCAGTCTACCCTTGCGCAGGTAACCCTTGCGCAAGACAACTCTTGCGCAGCTCTTCCATGCGCAGTACACACCCTGCGCAGACCTACTACCCTGACCCCCTTGCACAACCTACCTGTCTATGATGATTGTTATTTCTTGATCTTGGCTCTTCTATAGTCCTATTTTATATTAGTATTTTATTAGGTATTTTACGCCATTTTATATCCTTACGCCTTTTGACATGAACTTGATTTTGCTTATATGTTTGGAATAACTATTGTACACAGCATGGTATGACAAGAACTAGTATAACATGACAGTGACCCGTAATGGTGCACTCCTGACATGACCAACCTGACTTGATAGTGGCCCGTCGTGGCGCACTCCTGACAAGTACCCTGGCATGAATTATCTTGATAACTTGATAGTGGCCCGTGGCGGCGCACTCCTGACTTGACATGACTTGATAACTTAGCTTGACTTATCTTGACACCGTGGGTGTTCCTGCTTGCTTGTGCAATCCACTCGTATTGTCTTGCATCATGTCTAGGACGTGACTCCCTGGTTCCCACGGTCAGGGATTCATACTGAATCTGGCTAGGTTAATGACTAGATTGATCAATTAGTTCATGAAGAATTTCCCAGTTACCTGTTGCCCCTTTGGTCCCGGCCTTATATATATATACATGGGATTTGTTGCTATCCGTCGAGATGAGCGCACTTCCAGCCCGCCGTCGAGCGTGGTACCTTAGGACATGTATCTTACTACAGTGTGTCTACTATATCATGCTATCTTTTCCTTTTCTTGCTGGGAGCATTCAGTAGTAACAACAGGTAACCGGACTTAGAATTCTCATTGCATCTTGTTAGTAATCAGGTCTGTGATAACCCTAGTTAGTTAAAGTAGTAAGCCGTAGTACTTGCTTGGTCGTGATTGATTGGAGTCTAGTCCCTCTTGTCCTGTCCTAATCCTGTACAAGGTTATGACATGACATGACTACTCGTGCTTTACTTTAATCATGATTAATTACAGGTCTGGATTTCTTGTATTTTATCTTGCCGATAAATGGTGGGAGAAACCAAGTTCCGTTCAGCGAAGGGTTACACTCCGGTCCTTGTTTGGTTTACGGGTTGTAACCTGGCTATCTGAATAGTCCCATGGTCATTTCATCGTATATCATCCTGTCATGCCTTTCCATATGTTCTGTCTTTTATCGATTCTGTACAAGATTTGTCTTTTATATCTAACTATCATGCCTTTTCTTAAATTACTGTCTCTTGTTATGTAATTATATTATTGTGCTGATTGCTGGCTTTTGTTCTTATTCGTGGCCTCCTTTGTGGCACTTGCTCTTTCTGGGGTCTGACCCAGCTGGTTTTGTATGGCCAGATACCGGAGCAGCAGCAAAGGATCTACCTGCTTTCCAGCCCGATGGTGAACACTAGACGGAACCCGGACAACGATTGGGTTTTCTCTTTTTGTTTCTCCCTGTATTGTTAACTGATATTCTTTTGAGGCGTTTAGCCGACGAGCACTTGTTAGCTCGATGCACTTTACTTTCTGTCTGCCTACGGCTGTAATCATGATTGGCAACTCGAGGTTCATGTATGACTTAACTCTGCTAGTCCTTACATTTTGTACGACTAGCTTCATGATCATCTGGATATGTAATGTTTGGGACGCCTTATAATTGTATATTTGGTGGTCTGATATCTTGTTATTATCATACTTGTTAAGATTGAGACAATAGCTTGATTTGATCCTAAGAGACTGATGGTTTGTAGCGTACCCTCACATAGCTAGACAGCCGTGACCGTATAGCGGGATGGTTGCCGTTCCGTTATACGTAGCTGGCTGTGCACGTTCCCGTTCTTCAGTATTCTGGTTCTGGGGCGTGACATGGTTTTAAGTGGTGGCCCATGCAGGTCTTGTCAATCAAGAAATGTGAGGTTTACCGGATAGATGTCTCAATCTGTACTCGCCTTTGATCTCCACTCGTAATTCTTATCTCCTTGGATTCCTGACTTGATAACATGCTTGCATCATTGTTCCATCCTGGTCCTTCCTTAATATCCCTGATTCATTGCTTCAGTGGCATCATTCCTGTTGATCAGCCAGAAGGAGCTCAGCCAGCAGCCCAGCAACAGCAAGAAGATCAAGATCAGTCCTCAGCAGCCGCCTCCCGAGCCATACCTCCTGGAGAACCAGTGCCCCCAGTCCAGCCAGTTCAGCCAGCAGGATCAGAGGATGGGGCCTTGATAGGGCTCATCCGTGAGTTGATTGCATCTCAGGATCGTCGAGGTGATGCCTTACAGCAAGCAGTACAAGAAGCTCTGAACAGAAGTGGTCCTCGAGGGAACAGTGCGGTCAACATTTCAAGTGCCTGAACCCTCCCTTCTTCGATGGCAGCGAGGATGCTATTACTGCAGATGCCTGGCTACAGGACATTGAAGTGATCTTAGAGGCAGCCAGGACCCTGAAGCTGAGAAGGTGGCGGTGGTGCGCCTGCAGTTACTGGATCTAGCCCGCAGTTGTGGGCTATGCAAGCAGCGAGTTTGGGTACGCCTGTCATGTGGGCGTATTCAGTGATATGTTCCAGACCAAGTACTTCGACGCAGTGGCTAGATATGACCTGCAGACCAGGTTTAGTAATCTCAGCAGATGAGCAGGACGTCGACGGATATGCGGCCGAGTTTTCAAGGTTGAGTCGGTTTGCTCCCACCTTGGTGGCAACCGAGCTAGACAGAGCACAGCGATTCCAGCAGGGGCTCCATTTGGAAATCATATTGGCAGTCGAGCAGTTCGAGTACACAACTTTTGATGCCGTCTTGCGAGCAGCGAGGAGGCATGAGTACACTTCCCGAAGGATAATGGACCGGACCGGAGATCGGAAGCGGTCTCACGACCAGATGAACCAATCGTCAGCACCGGCCCCAGCAGCTAGGGCCTTGACCATTGGAGCTACGAGGACAGATTCGGTCACCTCTTTACAGCATTCTGCCCCGATCTATCCCCAGCAACGGAAGCAGAAGCAGTCTTCCGCAATGGGCTGCACTCATTGCAGGAAGCCAGGGCATGTTGTTTCTGAATGTCGTAGAGCACAGGGTTGTGCTTGGCTTGTGGAGCACCGGACCACATGATAGGATCTTGCCCGTTCAGAAACAGATCATCGTCGACAGTAACTAGTCCCTCGGTTATGGGACCAGCACCCACCAGAACCAGCTCCAGTTCACCAACTACAGCAGCTCCCGTTCCCGGGTCCATTGCCGACTCAGGCCCAGGCCTTCCAGCAGCAGAGGCCTCAGCAGTTCGCCCTGGCCCAGGCCCAGATCCAGAATCGGCCGAGAGGTATATGTGTCCTCTCATCTTGCTTTTCTACCGTCGTTAGAGGGCACATGTCATGTTCCATGTGTCCTAACTACAACGGTATATCCCGGACCCGAGCCATGTCCTAGATCATTCAAAAACGGTTATTGGTACCAACCTTTTTCGTATGAGGAGAGGCCCGTGTCCCTGTTTGACCAAAGAGAGAGACCTCAAGCGCAAGACTATCAGTTAAGTCCATATTGCTTGAGTTCGTCGCTCCTTGGAGAGTCAAACGTGGGAGTGTGAGGATGATCCGATCACGTTATCCCAATCGGTTTGGCTCGTGAGGTGTAATGTCTTCCTTATGCTTGTACTTCGATTCCTTGCTTGCATGTATGATTGTATGGTGATTGGTAGCATAGATTACTTGCGATAGTATAGCTTCCCGACATCTCTAGCCTCTTGATTAAATTCCGAGGACGGAATTATTTTAAGGTGGGTAGGAGGTAGTGCCCCGAAATTCGTGATACGTATTTTATACGTGATCGTATTTCTGACCAGTATTTTTCATTTTCTGACCAGTTAAGTTGTGGTATATTTCATACTTAGCATTGTAGTTTAATTGTCATTTATCATTCCTGGATTAATTCTGATTAATGGAGCTTGGTTTTATTTGGATAGGAGAAGGAATTGGTTTGATTTGTTATGCATTGGACCATCTTAGCTAACCTCCACCCTCAACACAACTTATCCTCCCCCATTAAAAATCCCCACCTAACACTCTCTCTCCTCATTATTTTCCTCCATTAATTCTTCTTCTTCTTCCTCCACACAACTCTCCAACCCATTAGGCAAGTGCACCTTGCCAACAAATAAGCACCCAATTTTATTTGTCCATTTGATAGATTAGGCATATAGATCAACATTAGAACTTGGAATTTTGTGATTTGGAGCTTTCATTCTTCTAGATCTAGGTTTTAACCATTTTCGGAAATCCTTGGTTTTGATCTATTAAACTTTGATTTTTGCTTGTTTGATGCTTCCATGTGGAAGAGAATTCAATTTTACTCAAGTTAGAACTTTGAAAATCTAGATTTGGTTTTGATTTGACAAAAATATGAAGAATTGAAGTTCTTGGTGTTTTTGGACTTGCTCTCGGCCAGGAAGAACAGCCCCCTGCCCTGCGCTTTTTAGCGCATGGCCGATTGCGCACCCCTGGCCTTGCTCTTTGCGCATGGCCTTTGCGCAGTCACTTGGCCACACTTTGCGCTGCGCTGGCGCAAGCTAGCCATGCGCAATCCAGCCATGCGCAAAGTAACCCCTGCGCAATTCACTTCTGCGCAAACCGCTCCTGCGCAATTCACTTCGGCGCAACCCACCCTTGCGCAAACCACCCTTGCGCAAGGTAACCCCTGCGCAGTCTACCCTTGCGCAAGGTAACCCTTGCGCAAGACAACTCTTGCGCAGCTCTTCCATGCGCAGTACACACCCTGCGCAGACCTACCCCTGACCCCCTTGCACAACCTACCTGTCTATGATGAATTTGTTATTTCTTGATCTTGGCTCTTCTATAGTCCTATTTTATATTAGTATTTTATAGGTATTTTACGCCCATTTATATCCTTACGCCTTTTGACATGAACTTGATTTTGCTTAATATGTTTGGAATAACTATTGTACACAGCATGGTATGACAAGGAACTATAACATGACAGTGACCCGTAATGGTGCACTCCTGACATGACCAACCTGACTTGATAGTGGCCCGTCGTGGCGCACTCCTGACAAGTACCCTGGCATGAATTATCTTGATAACTTGATAGTGGCCCGTGGCGGCGCACTCCTGACTTGACATGACTTGATAACTTAGCTTGACTTATCTTGACACCGTGGGTTCCTGCTTGCTTGTGCAATCCACTCGTATTGTCTTGCATCATGTCTAGGACGTGACTCCCTGGTTCCCACGGTCAGGGATTCATACTGAATCTGGCTAGGTTAATGACTAGATTGATCAATTAGTTCATGAAGAATTTCCCAGTTACCTGTTGCCCCTTTGGTCCCGGCCTTATATATATACATGGGATTTGTTGCTATCCGTCGAGATGAGCGCACTTCCAGCCCGCCGTCGAGCGTGGTACCTTAGGACACATGTATCTTACTACAGTTGTCTACTATATCATGCTATCTTTTCCTTTTCTTGCTGGGAGCATTCAGGTAGTAACAAACAGGTAACCGGACTTAGAATTCTCATTGCATCTTGTTAGTAATCAGGTCTGTGATAACCCTAGTTAGTTAAAGTAGTAAGCCGTAGTACTTGCTTGGTCGTGATTGATTGGATGGAGTCTAGTCCCTCTTGTCCTGTCCTAATCCTGTACAAGGTTATGACATGACATGACTACTCGTGCTTTACTTTAATCATGATTAATTACAGGTCTGGATTTCTTGTATTTTATCTTGCCGATAAATGGTGGGAGAAACCAAGTTCCGTTCAGACGAAGGGTTACCACTCCGGTCCTTGTTTGGTTTACGGGTTGTAACCTGGCTATCTGAATAGTCCCATGGTCATTTCATCGTATATCATCCTGTCATGCCTTTCCATATGTTCTGTCTTTTATCGATTCTGTACAAGATTTGTCTTTTATATCTAACTATCATGCCTTTTCTTAAATTACTGTCTCTTGTTATGTAATTATATTATTGTGCTGATTGCTGGCTTTTGTTCTTATTTCGTGGCCTCCTTTGTGGCACTTGCTCTTTCTGGGGTCTGACCCAGCTGGTTTTGTATGGCCAGATACCGGAGCAGCAGCAAAGGATCTACCTGCTTTCCAGCCCGATGGTGAACACTAGACGGAACCCGGACAACGAGTGGTTTTCTCTTTTTGTTTCTCCCACTGTATTGTTAACTGATATTCTTTTGAGGCGTTTAGCCGACGAGCACTTGTTAGCTCGATGCACTTTACTTTCGTCTGCCTACGGGCTGTAATCATGATTGGCAACTCGAGGTTGATCATGTATGACTTAACTCTTGCTAGTCCTTACATTTTGTACGACTAGCTTCATGATCATCTGGATATGTAATGTTTGGGACGCCTTATAATTGTATATTTGGTGGTCTGATATCTTGTTATTATCATTACTTGTTAAGATTGAGACAATAGCTTGATTTGATCCTAAGAGACTGATGGTTTGTAGCGTACCCTCACATAGCTAGACAGCCGTGACCGTATAGCGGGATGGTTGCCGTTCCGTTATACGTAGCTGGCTGTGCACGTTCCCGTTCTTCAGTATTCTGGTTCTGGGGCGTGACATGGTTTAAGTGGTGGCCCATGCAGGTCTTGTCAATCAAGAAATGTGAGGGTTTACCGGATAGATGTCTCAATCTGTACTCGCCTTTGATCTCCACTCGTAATTCTTATCTCCTTGGATTCCTGACTTGATAACATGCTTGCATCATTGTTCCATCCTGGTCCTTCCTTAATCCCTGATGTCATTTGCTTCAGTGGCATCATTCCTGTTGATCAGCCAGAAGGAGCGCAGCAGCAGCCCAGCAACAGCAAGAATCAAGATCAGTCCTCAGCAGCCGCCTCCCGAGCCATACCTCCTGGAGAACCAGTGCCCCCAGTCCAGCCAGTTCAGCCAGCAGGATCAGAGGATGGGGCCTTGATAGGGCTCATCCGTGAGTTGATTGCATCTCAGGATCGTCGAGGTGATGCCTTACAGCAAGCAGTACAAGAAGCTCTGAACAGAATGGTCCTCGAGGGAACAGTGCGGTCAACAATTTCAAGTGCCTGAACCCTCCCTTCTTCGATGGCAGCGAGGATGCTATTACTGCAGATGCCTGGCTACAGGACATTGAAGTGATCTTAGAGGCAGCCAGGACCCCTGAAGCTGAGAAGGTGGCGGTGGTGCGCCTGCAGTTACTGGATCTAGCCCGCAGTTGGTGGGCTATGCAGCAGCGAGTTTGGGTACGCCTGTCATGTGGGCGGTATTCAGTGATATGTTCCAGACCAAGTACTTCGACGCAGTGGCTAGATATGACCTGCAGACCAGGTTTAGTAATCTCAGGCAGATGAGCAGGACGGTCGACGGATATGCGGCCGAGTTTTCAAGGTTGAGTCGGTTTGCTCCCACCTTGGTGGCAACCGAGCTAGACAGAGCACAGCGATTCCAGCAGGGGCTCCATTTGGAAATCATATTGGCAGTCGAGCAGTTCGAGTACACAACTTTTGATGCCGTCTTGCGAGCAGCGAGGAGGCATGAGTACACTTCCCGAAGGATAATGGACCGGACCGGAGATCGGAAGCGGTCTCACGACCAGATGAACCAATCGTCAGCACCGGCCCCAGCAGCTAGGGCCTTGACCATTGGAGCTACGAGGACAGATTCGGTCACCTCTTTACAGCATTCTGCCCCGATCTATCCCCAGCAACGGAAGCAGAAGCAGTCTTCCGCAATGGGCTGCACTCATTGCAGGAAGCCAGGGCATGTTGTTTCTGAATGTCGTAGAGCACAGGGGTTGTGCTTGGCTTGTGGAGCACCGGACCACATGATAGGATCTTGCCCGTTCAGAAACAGATCATCGTCGACAGTAACTAGTCCCTCGGTTATGGGACCAGCACCAGCACCAGAACCAGCTCCAGTTCACCAACTACAGCAGCTCCCGTTCCCGGTCCATTGCCGACTCAGGCCCAGGCCTTCCAGCAGCAGAGGCCTCAGCAGTTCGCCCTGGCCCAGGCCCAGATCCAGAATCGGCCGAGAGGTATATGTGTCCTCTCATCTTGCTTTTCTACCGTCGTTATGAGGGCACATGTCATGTTCCATGTGTCCTAACTACAACGGTATATCCCGGACCCGAGCCATGTCCTAGATCATTCAAAAACGGTTATTGGTACCAACCTTTTTCGTATGAGGAGAGGCCCGTGTCCCTGTTTGACCAAAGAGAGACCTCAAGCGCAAGACTATCAGTTAAGTCCATATTGCTTGAGTTCGTCGCTCCTTGGAGAGTCAAACGTGGGAGTGTGAGGATGATATCCGATCACGTTATCCCAATCGGTTTGGCTCGTGAGGTGTAATGTCTTCCTTATGCCTTGTACTTCGATTCCTTGCTTGCATGTATGATTGTATGGTTGATTGGTAGCATAGATTACTTGCGATAGTATAGCTGTCCCGACATCTCTAGCCTCTTGATTAAATTCCGAGGACGGAATTATTTTAAGGTGGGTAGGAGTATGCCCCGAAATTCGTGATACGTATTTTATACGTGATCGTATTTCTGACCAGTATTTTTCATTTTCTTGACCAGTTAAGTTGTGGTATATTTCATACTTAGCATTGTAGTTTAATTGTCATTTATCATTCCTGGATTAATTCTGATTAATGGAGCTTGGTTTTATTTGGATAGGAGAAGGAATTGGTTTGGTTTGTTATGCATTGGACCATCTTAGCTAACCTCCACCCTCAACACAACTTATCCTCCCCCATTAAAAATCCCCACCTAACACTCTCTCTCCTCATTATTTTCCTCTATTAATTCTTCTTCTTCTTCCTCCACACAACTCTCCAACCCATTAGGCAAGTGCACCTTGCCAACAAATAAGCACCCAATTTTATTTGTCCATTTGATAGATTAGGACATATAGATCAACATTAGAACTTGGAATTTTGTGATTTGGAGCTTTCATTCTTCTAGATCTAGGTTTTAACCATTTTCGGAAATCCTTGGTTTTGATCTATTAAACTTTGATTTTTGCTTGTTTTGATGCTTCCATGTGGAAGAGAATTCAATTTTACTCAAGTTAGAACTTTGAAAATCTAGATTTGGTTTTGATTTGACAAAATATGAAGAATTGAAGTTCTTGGTGTTTTTGGACTTGCTCTCGGCCAGGAAGAACAGCCCCCTGCCCTGCGCTTTTTAGCGCATGGCCGATTGCGCACCCCTGGCCTGTGCTCTTTAGCACATGGCCGTTTGCGCAGTCACTTGGCCAGCACTTTGCGCTGCGCTGGCGCAAGCTAGCCATGCGCAATCCAGCCATGCGCAAAGTAACCCCTGCGCAATTCACTTCTGCGCAAACCGCTCCTGCGCAATTCACTTCGGCGCAACCCACCCTTGCGCAAACCACCCTTGCGCAAGGTAACCCCTGCGCAGTCTACCCTTGCGCAAGGTAACCCTTGCGCAAGACAACTCTTGCGCAGCTCTTCCATGCGCAGTACACACCCTGCGCAGACCTACCCCTGACCCCCTTGCACAACCTACCTGTCTATGATGAATTTGTTATTTCTTGATCTTGGCTCTTCTATAGTCCTATTTTATATTAGTATTTTATTAGGTATTTTACGCCCATTTTATATCCTTACGCCTTTTGACATGAACTTGATTTTGCTTAATATGTTTGGAATAACTATTGTACACAGCATGGTATGACAAGGAACTAGTATAACATGACAGTGACCCGTAATGGTGCACTCCTGACATGACCAACCTGACTTGATAGTGGCCCGTCGTGGCGCACTCCTGACAAGTACCCTGGCATGAATTATCTTGATAACTTGATAGTGGCCCGTGGCGGCGCACTCCTGACTTGACATGACTTGATAACTTAGCTTGACTTATCTTGACACCGTGGGTGTTCCTGCTTGCTTGTGTAATCCACTCGTATTGTCTTGCATCATGTCTAGGACGTGACTCCCTGGTTCCCACGGTCAGGGATTCATACTGAATCTGGCTAGGTTAATGACTAGATTGATCAATTAGTTCATGGAGAATTTCCCAGTTACCTGTTGCCCCTTTGGTCCCGGCCTTATATATATATACATGGGATTTGTTGCTATCCGTCGAGATGAGCGCACTTCCAGCCCGCCGTCGAGCGTGGTACCTTAGGACACATGTATCTTACTACAGTGTGTCTACTATATCATGCTATCTTTTCCTTTTCTTGCTGGGAGCATTCAGGTAGTAACAAACAGGTAACCGGACTTAGAATTCTCATTGCATCTTGTTAGTAATCAGGTCTGTGATAACCCTAGTTAGTTAAAGTAGTAAGCCGTAGTACTTGCTTGGTCGTGATTGATTGGATGGAGTCTAGTCCCTCTTGTCCTGTCCTAATCCTGTACAAGGTTATGACATGACATGACTACTCGTGCTTTACTTTAATCATGATTAATTACAGGTCTGGATTTCTTGTATTTTATCTTGCCGATAAATGGTGGGAGAAACCAAGTTCCGTTCAGACGAAGGGTTACCACCCCGGTCCTTGTTTGGTTTACGGGTTGTAACCTGGCTATCTGAATAGTCCCATGGTCATTTCATCGTATATCATCCTGTCATGCCCTTTCCATATGTT
Organism: Iris pallida; assembly: GCA_029216955.1. NCBI lineage: Eukaryota > Viridiplantae > Streptophyta > Magnoliopsida > Asparagales > Iridaceae > Iris > Iris pallida. The sequence goes on along the minus strand of JANAVB010009596.1, from coordinate 8,831,980 downwards.
CTGTCTTTTATCGATTCTGTACAAGATTTGTCTTTTATATCTAACTATCATGCCTTTTCTTAAATTACTGTCTCTTGTTATGTAATTATATTATTGTGCTGATTGCTGGCTTTTGTTCTTATTTCGTGGCCTCCTTTGTGGCACTTGCTCTTTCTGGGGTCTGACCCAGCTGGTTTTGTATGGCCAGATACCGGAGCAGCAGCAAAGGATCTACCTGCTTTCCAGCCCGATGGTGAACACTAGACGGAACCCGGACAACGAGTGGGTTTTCTCTTTTTGTTTCTCCCACTGTATTGTTAACTGATATTCTTTTGAGGCATTTAGCCGACGAGCACTTGTTAGCTCGATGCACTTTACTTTCTGTCTGCCTACGGGCTGTAATCATGATTGGCAACTCGAGGTTGATCATGTATGACTTAACTCTTGCTAGTCCTTACATTTTGTACGACTAGCTTCATGATCATCTGGATATGTAATGTTTGGGACGCCTTACAATTGTATATTTGGTGGTCTGATATCTTGTTATTATCATTACTTGTTAAGATTGAGACAATAGCTTGATTTGATCCTAAGAGACTGATGGTTTGTAGCGTACCCTCACATAGCTAGACAGTCGTGACCGTATAGCGGAATGGTTGCCGTTCCGTTATACGTAGCTGGCTGTGCACGTTCCCGTTCTTCAGTATTCTGGTTCTGGGGCGTGACATCCTTGCTCTGATTGCTTGGTCTTTGCTTTGTATTCACTCTTGAAGTGGCCCTTCTTGCCACACTTGAAGCAAGCCAAATGAGGCTTTGGCTTCTTTTGCTTGAAAGAAGTTCCCTTGACTTTTAGATTGTCAGGGCCCTTCTTCTTGCTGTGGGAAGCTGCATGTTTTTCCCTTGGTTCCGTGGTATGAACCATATTAGCGTTAGCCAATTGCTTGGACAGTGCGTCCATTTTCAGTTGAGCCCACATCTGGTCCTCAACATAAATTTTCCGCAAGAGATCTTCAAGGTTGATCTCAAGCTTCTTCCTATGCATGTTTGCATAGAACTTGCTCCACCCAACGGGGAGCTTTGAGACAATCTCTCCAACAACAAACTTGTCGGGGAGGGGCATCGTCTCGTCTTCCAGCTTCTGTCGCAGCTTCAAGAATTCCTTCACCTGCGGCAGCATGGACTTCTCGTCCTCAAAGAGCCATTTGTGATATTTTTCAGCCATAAATATCTTTCTCCTGTTTTTGTCTTCTTCGTACAGTTTCTCCAAAGACTCCCATATGTCTCTGGCAATAGTCTTCTTACTGTAGGATTCTGCTAGGGAATCCTCCATAGCATTTAGGATAAGCAGCCTGCAAATGCTATTCTCCCTTCTCCACTTGGCCTGAAGTTTAGTAGCTGCAGTGATTGCGGCAGCAGACCCAGTATCTGGAACAGTAGGTTCCTCTTCAAGAAGCACGTGATCAACGTCTCTGAGTTGAAGAGTGAGATAAACCTTCCTCTTCCAGACTTGATAATGCTCTCCATCAAACTTTTCTAACTTACAAAAGTCAGTATTGAGGAGTGAAGCATTAAAGTTTTCCATCGTAGTAATATAGCTTTGAGATTGTTATTGCCGGGGCACAATTTTTTGATGAAAAACTAAAAAAATAAAACAATTGTAAAGACAATGTTTCAACTCAACACTTCAAAGAAGGTGCGTAACAGAGATCCTTGGAGAATTCTGGTAAACGAAGATCTTAAAAAGAATTTCGTTACAACAACCGAATGACGTACTTCTATAAAGAAGGTACTAATCCGAATTGCTTGCAGTAGCGAAGATGACAGGCGATAGATGGAAGATCTCCTGCTGTGGTGAATGATCACCGTTGCTCAAAGCTATATTCGCTCCACACGAATAGCTTCCAGGAAACAGCAAGTTCGTCAGTGAACTTTGGAACACTCCTGCTCTTCTGACTCCTCGGATCGCACACGGACTCCCGTGCAAAAGCTACGCTGGTGCAAAGCTTCTCTTCTCTCTCATATCCTCGTTTACTTGTGTTAAAAAATACTTGTAACTATTTTAACTTTCTGTGTACTCTTCTATTTGTGTCCTGTGGAGAGAAGAGATCTTATATAGGACTGAGTGGCAACTGCCCGGTTTGCACAATGTTCGGGACGTGGTAAAACTACTCCGAACGTGCAGTAACCGCACAGATCATGCACAGGCACGATCTATAGCAAGTTGCGTCACTCGCGCACCCCGCGCGCCTTGCACACCGCGCGCAGAACGCGCATTGAGCCACTTGCGCGCCCTACACACCCTGCGCCACCCGCACAACTGGGCGCGTAACCTGGTCCGCGTGCTAAGTGCAAAGTGCACCAACAAAATGCCATATTACGCCTCATGAGCCCATTAGCCCGAGTCCGTGTCCGAGTCGCTAAGCCCCTACGGAGCTTAGCTCCAATGGAAATAAATTTCCCAAGAGCAAAAAGCATGAATGCTTTCAATTATTGATTTAGCCTTTTTTTCCTTTAGAAAAATAATCCCACATGGCACACCCATGTGCACCTCCACACCACATGTGCATCTCTAAAAGAGCATAGCTAATATAGAGATACAACTCTTTTGGTCTAGCCGATGTGGGACTAAAGTTCCAATATAAAAAGTCCAAAACCCAACAAATCCAAACAAAGATGGCATGAGACTGTTAGTGCCTTCACTTTAGAAAAGTTTTGCTTCATTCAGCATTTTGATTTGTAAATGTTGCACAGTGATGCATTTAGTAATAAGTTAGAAGTTAGGCTTTCTATTTTGAGATCCCTTTGTGAAACTTTTAGGATTTGGTTGACTTTGTTGTAAATAGAGTGTATTACATGGGGAGGAAGAAGAGGTTAGTAAATATAATACATAAACAGTTTCGTGCTGGATGTAAGATGAAAAATAGAAGCACTTATGTGAAATCTTGTTCTAATTGTTTCTGTACTGAGCAATGTTGAGTGAAGAAATTCATTTATGAGCTTTGAACAATTTGGTGTTTCTTCATATAACATGTGGAATTTTGTGGTAGGAAAGTAGAGTTCCGTAGCTTCTTGCTAGTTCAAGAATATGTACGTGGTCAATGCGGCTATACAGAGTGAGTGCATTTCAACGTTAACATATAGATGCAAGAGGGCTCAGAAAAGCCAGTTTGGTTGAATTGATACATTACTTCTTATTACTACTTTCTGCAGGATTTGATATTTCTATCCCAAATCCTTCCATGTCTACATATACTATTGATGAATGCCCAATATGTTCTTGGTTTCTTTTTTTTTTCTTTTTCTTTCTGTGATGAATCTGTCTACAATCTGTACGTGAATACTCAAAGAAATCAATGCGGCTACAATCTGCACGTGAATACCCAAAGAAATCAATGCTGCTACAATCTACACATGAGCTACGAGAAGGCAAAACTCGAGCAATCCCCAGATGACACTCTAATTAATGAAGCCAAACCATAACAAGTTGATTGGCAAGATATATTGACACTAAAACCAAGATAATTAAGTAGGTATCAAGCCTCATATATTGACAGTTAAACCAAGATAAATATGTACTAGTTGATTGGCATGATAATCACTAAATCAAGAAAACATGCATAACAATTCAACATCAAGGATTTTTAAAGTCACATAAAAGTATTCAACATCAAGAATTAAAGCCACATAAAATTATTCAACATCTCTTATTTTGCTTAAAAATTAAAAAACAAGGACTATAAGCTCCCCATCAAGCATTCTCAAAATTCTCCATAACGAGGCTCCCGAAATTCAAATGACATTAGCATAACATCTTAAATTAAAAGAGAGATTAGATTAGATAATGAAAAACTATGAAGAGAATGAAACAAATTAAAACAAAAAACTACTTACTTGATATGTGATATTGTTCAATTTCCACCTCATTATAAGGTTGAACCTAAAGAAATCAAAATTACATGAATAATAGAGTCAAGTTATTTTTCATATGATAAATCTAACTTCTTTGTTATTACAAAAAGGAAGAAGGAATTACCTCCGATAGATTTGATAAATGTTTGTGTTCTCCTTCCTCAGAAGCCAATAAATTTGACAATGATTCTCTTTCGACTTCTTTAGAGGTTGAACTTTCATCCATTGTTCTATATTAAACCAAAATCGACATAAAGAATTGACAATGTTGAACGTAATGGAAGAATTTAACATTGCTGAATAATTTGTTGGTCAAAGGAATTGAAATGTATATAATTTATATGGGCAAATAAAGTCTATGATTTATATTAGACTATAATTTTATTGAAGATACCAATGGAAATAGATGTTATTATATTGAGAATAGACTATAATTTGCCCCCAGCGGCCTGGTCTAGACTACACCTACGAGATAGGGCGGTAATGGCATGGTGAAGCTAATGTTGAAACTAATGGTGCATCGAGCAGCAACGGCATGCTGAAGCTAAGTTGAAACTAATGGTCGTGAGCACGTCATCAGTTGGGAGCTTCTTGCGACTCGCTCTCCAAATCAGAAAAGACCATTTTTTAGGAATACAAGACTGCCAGAAAGGTCCAGTAATGGGGGATGGAACGCCGATGTCACGAACGACTCTTCTCGCCAAAGCTAGCGAGAATACTCCATCAGCCAAGGGTGACCACCTCAGAGCGTCGGGATTCGTCGTGATCTTTAAGCTAGAAACTTCCAGCGCTGCTGTAGCCTCATCTTCAATCCACTCTCGGGCCCTCTTCCAATTCCAGTCTCCCTCACTATTCGACAGATCACGAATTTCGCTGTTGGGAGGCGCTGCCGGTATTTGTGGAAGGGGAGCGTCGTCGATCCAACGTTCGTGGAAGTGGGAAGAGATGTCTGTGCCCAGTTTGAGACGGATCAAAGGCTCAGTGAGTTGTCGCCCATGGAGGATTCGACACCAAGATGCTACATATCTGTTGTTGAAGTCTGCCTCTAATGGGTGAGAGTACCGAAAGTATCTCGCCTTCATGAATCACGCCCAGATAGTACAGCTGTCGCGAAGCTTCTATCACAACTTCATGGAGAAAGTGTCGGCAACGTGCGACATTCTGCAAAATCCAAGACCGCCCTCCTCAGTAGGTCTGGCCATGGTGTCCCAGCTGGCCCAATGTTGTTGTCCTTGTCGTCACTATATCCCCAGAAGAAGTTACCGAAAAGGTGCTCAACAGAAGTGAGCACCTTCTCAGGGGGACAACAAGCAGCCAGTGTGTAGATGGGGATGGACATTAAGACGTGCTGAATCAGGATCATCTTCCCGCCCGACGATAAGATCACATTATGCCAGCCCTCGACTCTTTTTCTAATTTTGTCCACCAGTCCTTCAAAGATACCCGTTTGATCTACCGTACACTAGCGGGCACCCTAAGTAAGTGAACGGTGGATACGCAACCGAGAAGGAGGTGATGTTGGTAAGAATGGTAGAGTGGTCCCTGTTAGCCGAGTGATGTGTACAAATGACACTCTTGATAGGGTTGACTCGCTGGCCAGAACATCTGATGTATCTCTCCAGCGTAGAGTGGACCACTTCCACGGACCCAATGTCGTCGGAGTAGAAAATAAGAATGTCATCCGTATAAGCCAGGTGGGTAATGATCGGACATCCGCTAGTTGTATGAAAATGCTGGAAACGGGGAGTGCCAACCATTTTGTTAAGATTTCCACCGAGCGCTTCTGTAGCAATAAGATGGTGGAAGATAATGGGTCCCCCTGCCTGACTCCTCTGCTAGATTTGAAGAAATCCTCTGCTTGACCATTGACAACAGTGGAGAACCAAGAATTACTGATAGATCTGTGCACGATGTCGATCCAGGTCTCCGGGAACCCGAAGGCCCTAAACACCCATATCATGAGATGTTAGTCAAGTCTTCGTATGCTTTCTCTATGTCCAACTTAATGGCTATGTTCCTGCCCCTGGCCGGGAATTTCATGCATCTGGTCATTTCCTGAGCTAGCATGATGTTGTTTAAGATGTTCCTGCTACAAACAAAGTCACTTTGCTCCTCCGAGATAATTTTGGGGAGGAGCCCGAACATGTGATTGATAATGATTATTTAGATAATTTTGTTGGTGAAGGTGCACAAGCTCAGAGGGCAAAAATCTTTGAAGTTCTCCGGGTTGTCCTTCTTTGGGATGAGAATGAGGTTCGTACTGAAAATCGATCTTGGGTACCTCGCTCCTTGGAAGAATGCGGTGACTACTTGGGGATGTCCGCCTTGATAATGTCCCAGCAAGATTTGAAGAATACACCAGTGAATCCGTCCGGTCCTTCCGTACTATGTGCATTTAGAGCCCAAACGGCATTTTTGACTTCAGTCTCTGAAGGGAGAAGCTGCAGTCGAAGATTATTTGTGTCTTTAATCAAACGAGTAATCATCGCTAGGAATTCGTCATCCTTGGCGATAGCTTCTTTAGTAAATAACTGGGAGTAGAAATTAGCGGTGGCCTCTTGGATACCCGTTGATCTTTAAAGATGTTTCCATTTTCGTCAGCGATCTGGTTAGGTTGAGCTGTTGTCTTCGCCCTTGACACATGAGTGTAAGTATCTAGAGTTTCTGTCACCTTCGATGTCCCAAGTCAGCCTCGCTGTCTGTTTCCAAAATTCTACTTCTACTTTCAGACGGAACTTCAGCAGTGCTTGCATAAGGTTTAGAGAGGCACGGGCCACATGGGATCTTTCATTAGCAAAAAGGATCTCTGCACGAGCAACGTCATCCTCGGCTATCCGGACGGCTTGGAAGATATCTCCGAAAGCCTTTTTGTACCAAACAGTCAGTGCTTTCCTCATAGCTTTCAGCTTAGCTGCCATACGGATTAAGGGGTCAGGCTCGACAAGCGCACTCCAAGCGGCAGCTACGATGTTCCTGAATTACTAACGATGGCTCCAGAGGTCAAGGAAGTGGAAACTTTTCTTGATCTGGTTCAAGTTACTTCTGATTTCGATGAGGAGGGAGGAATGATCCGATTCAGTAGAGTTAAGGTACGAGAGGCTAGAGATCAGCCCCATATCAGACCACATAGCATTGACGAGGGCACAATCCAGACGAAAGTATTGCCGCCTGACATCTTCCTGCATGTTACACCAGGTGAAAGCGTTCCCAGAGAACTGAACCGGGGACAGGTGAGCGTTGAATATGAAGCTGATAAAATCATTCATAGCCGTCGGAGGGTGCAGACGACCTCCCGACTTCTCCTCTCTGCATGTGATAGCGTTGAAGTCTCCGGCACAGAGCCACAGGTGGTTGATGTGGTTAAGGTGAGTGTCCGTCAGGACCTCCTAATGCTGATTGTGTTCGGTGATGTTGTAGCTGCCATGGACTGCAAACAATAGGGATCAGGCCTGGAGCATGGGATGATCTACCCAATATGAGAGTGCCTGCCTTGAGTCGTGGATGATACCAAACTTGACCTCGGTCGCAAAAAGGATCCAGATGTCTTGACATCCAGCGATAGCGTAGGGGAAGCTTAGCTGAAGCTGGATAGATTTCAGTTTTTTGTGAGGGATTTTGTGTTCAATGATCAATAAAATGTCAATCCTGTATATTTTTTGAGAATGATTAATCTTCTCAAGGTGGATTTGTTCGCCAGGCCCCTAACATTCTAAGAGGATGTTAAGCATTAAGGTTGCTGTAGTGGGGGGTTTGGTGAGTTTCGCGGCCGACCTAGTTGTCAAGACCGTGGACTCGAGATCTTTCTTCTTCTTGTTTTTTCTTGATGTTTTGGTGGTGTATGTTAGTCCCGGGGCTTGATCAAAGATGGCAGACTCGACGTCGAGATCAGAGGTTCAACAAACGTTCACCTTCTGATTATTCTCGAGATCCAAGAGAAACACTATAATATGAATCTGATAACAAAAGCTACAATAATCAGAAAGTAAATCTCACGTTCTTCCTCGCAATCGCAGTTGCTGACGGACAGAACTGAGTTACAACTCAGATGAAGGAGAAGAAAGAAGAAAAAGGAAAGGTTCTTGCTGGGGTGATTAAGATTACCGTTGCTCAAAGCAAGATTCGCCCCAACACGATCTGCTTCCAGGAACCAGCAAGTTCACAAAGAACTTCTGGAACGCTCGTAAGTCAATATTTGAGACTTGAACGGGCTTCATGGACTTTACAGACTCCCTTAACTCTCTTCTTGGTGCTTCTTTCAAAGGAGGCCAAGGGGCTCTATTTAGAGTGGAGTTGAGACTTCACCTCTTCTCCTATCCGATGTAGGACTAAAATACTAATACTCAAAAATAGAGTTTAATATTTTAGATCATCCCACAATCAGCATAGAAGTGTGCCAGTCCACGCCTACCCCCGAACACTCCCGTACATGCACGAGACATCCTGGAGTCCGTGTCCGAGTCCGAGTCCGCACAACAAAAATCAACTTGCATCCTTGTTGGATTTAATCATTTTTCCTTCTAGGAAAATACTTCCATATGGCACAAACTTGTGCCCCACTACACCTCATGTGCACACCTCAACACAAGTAATATATTATATTGAGATACTCACCATTTGGTGTAGCCGATATAGGACTATCTTTTCTAGTCCAAAGGCAAAAACACTAACAATTCCCCACATATCTCAATATATTGGTTGAGCGTTCCCCACAGTGACTGCCCATCATGTATTAGGAGAGATGTCGCTACGACTTGAATTTTTCCGCATAAGTTAAATAACAGCCTAATACAAGAATGGACTAAGCCTTGAATTCTGCACCATAACTGCAATTCTTCCTACTCACATAATGACATCAACTGTGCTGGCTGCACATTGAAGGCCTTGTGCCAGCCTGGTTTCAGTGTATAATTTTTGGCGTCTACAAGTTTACCCTCAAGAGACGGCCTAATATCTGTGTCCATACACTATAGGTGAGTTCTTTATAAAGAGTCATGACATGAAGCATTACGCTTCTTTGCGGTACTACGCCGCTATGACATGGCTTAAAGCCGAGGCTTTACCCCCCTGGGTACCTCATTGTAGTGTCATACTACTGTAGTATGAGGTCACAGGCCTCTTTGTAGTGCCAAACTACCCAGCATGAAGCCTTGCGCTTCTGTACGGTGTTACGCCGCTATGACATAGCTCACAAAGCCGAGGCTTTACCCTACCTGGTACCTCTTCGTGGTGTCATGCTACTGTAATATAAGGACATCGTCCTCTTTGTAGTGCTGTCTACCTCTCTTTATTACGATTATCATACAGCGTTAGGCTACCTGCCTATTTGTGGTGCCACTCCGCTGTGACTTGGCTTGCAAAGCCGAGGCATTACCCCTACCTGGGAACCTCATGGTGGAGTCACCCCACTGTAGCATGGAGTTACACTCCTTGTAGTACTGCGCTACCGTGCTTCCTGTAAAGCACTCCAGGCATTCACTCTGCCTGAGAACTCATCAAGGCATTTAAGCCAACCTTCCCACAGGATTCGTTTTCCGTAGAAAACAACAGTAGACAACAGTGGTTGTAGGTCCGTAACCTCTCCATGTCACAGAGGACAAGTACCCCCGTTCCTGATATTCTTCTGGTTAATAGTCCTCCCTTGAACCAAAAGCTAGATGCCTAGTAGATTTCTCTTTGAACTATTAGCATAAAACTTTATGGTAGGATTGTAATAACACAATATCAGAATGCCTTCAAGCCCATTTTACAAGCTGTGTCATCGATCAGCTGGCGCTTGAGGCCCTTGGTGAACGGATCCGCCAGGTTCTTCTGACTCCGAACATCAATAACTGCAATAACACCCCTCTTGATGAGATCGTGTACTGTCCTGCGCTTCAACCGCATAGTCATTTTCTTCCCGTTGAAGAGGTCATTTGATGCCACCGCCGCAGTCGCCTGATTGTCGCAGTATACCGGTATCGCCGGATATTTGTGCCCCAACCACTGGAAGATTATACATGAGCTCCCAAAGTCATTCTGTTTTCTCCGCTGCGGTATCAAGTACAAAGAACTCAGATTTCATGGATGACCGCGAGAGCAAAGTCTGCTTCTTCGATTCCCACGATATAGCAGCTCCATCCATTATAAAAATGTATCCACCTGTGGACCTCTCGTTCTCCACTTCTGAGCACCAGCTGGCATCACTGAAGCCTTCCACTACCGATGGATCTCCGCTATAGTGTAGTGCATATGTCTGAGTCTTCTTGAGATACCTCATAACCCGTTTTACAGCTTTTCAGTGCTCAATGCCTGGGTTGCTCGTGAAATGACTCAACATTCTCACAGCGAAAGCTATGTCAGGCCTTGTGGCAGTAGTAGCATACATCAAACTCCCGATTACGCTTGCATACTCCAGCTGCCTGACGCTTTTCCTTGAATTAGGCTTCAGTTTCAGATCACACTTGTACGACGTATCGATCCCTGGAAGATCCTGATACCCGTAACGAGTGATCATCTTCTCAACATAATGAGACTGTGACAGCGCTAGTCCAGTGTCTGTCCGGATGATCTTGAGTCCCAAGATAACATCAGCATCCCCCAAGTCCTTCATACTGAACTTCGTCGAGAGGAACTTCTTTGTCTCCGTGACACAGCTTATATCCGTACCTAGGATTAGCATGTCGTCCATGTATAGACAAACAATGACTCCTCTTCCGTCAGCAAACTTCGTATAGACGCACTTATCTGTTTCACCGACTCTATAGCCATTTGACCTTATGACTTTGTCAAACTTCTCATGCCATATTTTGGGAGCTTGTTTTAAACCGTACAGAGATTTTACCAACTTGCAGACTTTGTCTTCAAGACCTTTGATGACAAACCCTTCTGGTTGTTGCATGTAGATATCTTCGGTCAGCTCGCTATTCAGGAATACCGTTTTCACATCCATCTGATGTATCACCATCTTATGTATCACTGCGATAGCAATCAATATTCTGATGGTGGTCATCCAGGCTACTGGAGCATACGTGTCAAAGTAGTCGATCCCCTGCTTCTGAGAAAATCCTTTGGCCACCAACCTGGCCTTGAACTTGTCAATAGTTCCATATGCGTTCATCTTCTTCTTAAAGATCCATTTGCATCCGATGGGTTTTGCTCCTTCAGGAAGATCAACCAACACCCAAGTGTTATTTGAGGTGATGGAATCAATTTCATTGTCAATCACCTCCTTCTAGAAAATATCATCTTTGGTCTTCATCGCCTCATCATAGGTAAGCGGATCTGCTTCCACATGATAGGTGATGAAGTCATCTCCGAAGTTCTTCGGCCTCCTCGCTCGCTCGACGAGGCTCAGCAAGTCTGGTTCAACGTTGTTTCAATAACAACATCTTCTTGGCTATTATTGAAAACTTCAGTTTCTGCGCACCCTTATGTTCTCCGGTTTATTCATAAGAATAATATTCTTGTGCCTTGTAAATTATCTTCACGAGATTCGATGATATGATTTGAATCAATATCAAGAAATCTCCGAGCATCACTCTTCTCGGCATACCCTAAGAAGATCATCTTCGTAGTCCTAGTCCCTAGCTTCTGAATCTTCAGATCTGGGAGCTTCACATAAGCCAGAGACCCCCACACTCGAATGACATTCAAGTTAGGTCTGACTTTGAACCAGTGTTCATGAGGAGTTACGTCCGAAGTTGCATACGACACTCTATTTAGAATAAAAGTGGTCGTCAATACAGCTTCTCCCCATTAGCATTTAGGAAGACCCATAGTTAGCAGCATTGAGTTCATCATTTCTGTCAAGGTTCTGTTCTTCCTTTCCGCTATCCCGTTAGATTGAGGAGAATACAGAGCAGTAGTCTCATTGATGATTCCATGTTCTTTGCAGAACGATGCGAATTCATGAGACCTATACTTTATATCTCGATCACTTCTGAGTAGTTGTAGATAGGTTTAACGTTCAGCTTCAGCCCTAAAGCCTCTGAACTACTCGAATGCTGCATCTTTTTACTTGAGAAGTCATGCGAACGTGCACTTCGAGAAACACTTCGAACTGGCCTCTGTGGAGAATTGATAAAAGTCACATATATCTGAGTGTACTAACTCCAGATGATCAGTACTTTAGTTCAATCGTCTGAGCAGCTTCCCAACAGTCTTGTATTTGTACAGACCTTAAACTCCTCTACCTCCTTACCCCCACATTCCGAAGATAAGGTCCCGGTAGGATAGCTTGAGTCTGCTTCTGTCATAGAACAACTCTCAGTCCACTCAATGAAGTAACTTCATCGCCATCAGCAGAAGTTCGAACATTCCTTCAGTACCGAATATCTTTTCGAAGCATGTTCCTCACCATGAAATTACCATCTGGCTAGTACGAATGTCCATATTTCAAGTCTGTATCAGATAACAGACTTTCTGAGATCAGATCGCTAAAAAATCTCTGGTACGTGCAACACGCATTCTAGTGTCCTTGTTGGTGGTTAAGAACCACTGTCTCGATCTTCAGAACTTCTGCTAGATATATGTTCACCATCGAGACCTTCGTCATAACATGGCTCTTCCTTGGTGAACAGCTCCTTTGAGAGCACACGTGGTCAGATATACTAGTGTCAGACCACTAGTCAGCTACCACGCTAGATAACTCAACCTGTGCAACACTAGCAACCAAGTTAAGTAATCAAAATAACTAAGTTTAGCTATACCTGCTATTTTGGTTTGGGCTTGGATTTGCATTCACTCATGTAGTGGCCATTCTTGTCACAGTTGAAGCAAGTCACGTGGGACTTGGACTTCTGTTGCTTGAACGAAGGACCGTTTACTTTTAGATTAGTGGAGTCCTTATTCTTGTGATGAGAAGCCACTTGCTTCCCCTTGAACTCTCTTGTCTGCACCAAGTTGGCCTTAGCCAGTTGTTTGGACAGAGAGTCCATCTTCTGTTGAGATCGCATTTCGTCCTCAACGTGGATCTCTTGTAGATGATCTTCCAAGCTAATGTCCAGCTTCTTCCGATGCATTCTAGCATAGAAGTTGCTCCAACCAGCAGGAAGTTTCGAGACTATCCCTCCAACGACAAACTTGCCGACGAGGGGCATCTTCTCGTCATCTAACTTCTGGCGCAACTTCAGGAATTCCTTTACTTGAGGTAGCATCGCCATTTCGTCTTCGAAGAGCCACTTGTGGTACTTCTTGACGATGAAGATTTTGGACCTGTTCTCATCATCTTCATATAGCTTACCCAAAGAATCCCAGATCTCTTTGGCATTCTCCTTCTTAGAATATGACTCTGCCAGAGAGTCTTCCATAGAATTGAGAATCAGCAGTTTACAGATGGTATTTTCTCTCTTCCATTTGCTCTGATTGACGAGTGCAGCAACAATAGCATCGACAGTTCCTCCTTCTGGAATCGTCGGTTCATCCTCAATCAACACATGGTCTACGTTAACGAGTTGAAGATTAAGGGTGACTTTCCTCTTCAAAATTTGGAATATTATCCGTCGAATTTCTCTAACTTGTTAAAGCTGGTATCAATGAGAGAAGTACTAGAGTTCTCCATCTGCAAGGATCATGCTTTGAGATTGTTATTCCTGGGGCTTGATCAAAGATGGCAGACTCGACGTCGAGATCAGAGGTTCAACAAACGTTCACCTTCTGATTATTCTCGAGATCCAAGAGGAACACTATAATATGAATCTGATAACAAAAGCTACAATAATCAGAACGTAAATCTCACGTTCTTCCTTGCAATCGCAGTTGCTGACGAACAGAACTGAGTTACAACTCAGATGAAGGAGAAGAAGAAAGAAAGAAAGAGGAAGAGGAAAGGTTCTTGCTGGGGTGATTAAGATTACCGTTGCTCAAAGCAAGATTCGCCCCAACATGATCTGCTTCCAGGAACCAGCAAGTTCACGAAGAACTTCTAGAACGCTCGTAAGTCAATATTTGAGACTTGAACGGGCTTCCTGGACTTTACAGACTCCCTTAACTCTCTTCTTGGTGCTTCTTTCAAAGGAGGCCAAGGGGCTCTATTTATAGAGTGGAGTTGAGACTTCACCTCTTCTCCTATCTAATGTGGGACTAAAATACCAATACTCAAAAATAGAGTTTGATATTTTAGATCATCCCACAATCAGTATAGAAGTGTGCCAGTCCAAGCCTACCCCCGAACACTCCCGTGCATGCACGAGACATCCTGGAGTCCGTGTCCGAGTCCGAGTCCGCACAACAAAAATCAACTTGCATCCTTGTTGGATTTAATCCTTTTTCCTTCTAGGAAAATACTTCCACATGGCACAAACTTGTGCCCCACTACACCTCATGTGCACACCTCAACACAAGCAATACATTATATTGAGATACTCACCATTTGGTGTAGCCGATGTGGGACTATCTTTTCTAGTCCAAAGGTAAAAACACCAACAGTGTATGCCTTCTTTCTTTCCTTCGTGGTGGATGTGCCTGTAGAGTGGTTAGTTGAGTCCCCAGTCGGGTGCATGTAAACGTCTTCTTCTATTTCTGTAAGAGCACCAAAGTGACCGTTCAGACTGGGTGCTTGACCAATGTTGGCCATATTGTCTGTACGGATGGCCGCTGCATTGTGGGATGAGGGAGGAGTCTCTGGGACGAGGCTCTTAAGAGAGTCCATGCTTTTTGAAGGTGCTGATAGATCTCCAGAGTCTAAAGATCCTCTTCATCCTCCTTATGGGGGTCCACGATGTTCTTGTCAACCTCAACCTCGTAGAAAGCCTCGATGAGGGCTTCATAGTTAGGGGTCTTCTTGGGGGTGTCAGGTAGAACGGCTTCCAGGATGTCAAAGTTGTTGGTAAGCTTGAGTGCTGGAGGTATGTAGGGCACAATAGCTCCGCTCGGGAGGCGAGCGGTAGAGGGTAGGTAGCTCCCTCGTTAGCTACGAATCTAATGTGGGTGTTAGGAAGAGGTATGATCGGAGATTGGTGTGTTTGATAATGCTGCTTCTATTTCTGTAAGAGCACCAAAGTGTTTGAGTGCTGGAGGTATGTAGGGCACAATAGCTTGTTGGTAAGCTTGAGTGCTGGAGGTATGTAGGGCACAATTGCTCTGCTCGGGAGGCGAGCGGTAGAGGGTAGGTAGCTCCCTCGTTAGCTACAAATCTAATGTTGGTGTTAGGAAGAGGTATGATCGGAGATTGGTGTGTTTGATAAACGTCTTCTTCTATTTCTGTAAGAGCACCAAAGTGACCGTTTAGACTGGGTGCTTGACCAATGTTGGCCAGATTGTTTGTACGGATGGCCGCTGCATTGTGGGATGAGGGAGGAGTCTCTGGGACGAGGCTCTTAAGAGAGTCCATGCTTTTTGAAGGTGCTGATAGATTCTCCAGAGTCTGAAGATCTCTTCATCCTCCTTATGGGGGTCCACGACGTTCTTGTCAACCTTAACCTCATAGAGAGCCTCGATGAGGGCTTCATAGTTAGGGGTCTTCTTGGGGGCGTCAGGTAGAGCGGCTTCCAGGATGTCAAAGTTGTTGGTAAGCTTGAGTGCTGGAGGTATGTAGGGCACAATAGCTCTGCTCGGGAGGTGAGCGGTAGAGGGTAGGTAGCTCCCTCGTTAGCTACGAATCTAATGTGGGTGTTAGGAAGAGGTATGATCGGAGATTGGTGTGTTGATAATGCTGCTTAGTGGTGGCTGTCTTTTTAGTAGCTTTTTTTTTCAGATGCGCTTGAAACAGTGCACCATGGAGTGACCTCTCATGTGGCAGTGTTTGCAGAAGATGACCATGTTATTATATATAATTTGCTGGATGTGCGTCTTATTTCCAAGCTCTATATGAATATGGTTGGGCCGCTCCCTCGACAAATCCAGTTCCATACAAATTTTGGCGTAGTTACCTATATATAATATATATATAATATATATATATATATATATAATATAAACAATCATCAATATATACTCTAATTAACCTAAATAAAAAATAATAGAAAAAAGTTAATAAAATTTTGAGTTTGGGGTTGGGGGCGTTTACATCTAAGGATATGGTTTCCTTCCAGACTATTACTGAGCTTTTTATGGGATTGTTAGGGACTAGTTCTTCGGATCTCAGGTATACTTATCTGTTACCTTCTTCATTTGTTATTTTGTAGTATTTTTTGTTATATATTTCATAGATAGTCTTGTGGATGTACTTGTAGTTTCATATGGATAGTTGCTATGACATGGACAACATATAGGTATTTTAGTTGGGTCCCCTTGATGTGTACCTGGCCTTCTTACGTATCCTAGTTTACTTATTTGGAACTAGGGCGTGAAAAACTCTGAAGGTGGCTTGTAGAATTTTTTTAATAGAATTTCCTATATTTTTTTAATGGCAGAATTCACTGTTTAGGCTATTCCAGAATAGGGTAAACTTATAGGAATTGTGTCTTGGCTTTTACTACTTCTTTTGGAGTAAATTTTGTCCGCATTTTAATTGATATGTTAAATTTTTAGCCCCAAAGGACCAGTAGTTTGGAAGATATAACCCTTCCTTTCTTTGTCATCCAGAATTAACTATATAAATAGGAAGAAATTCCTAAAGGCTATAAATCCTATATACAAGGTTCTGAGAAAAATTATGTATGAAGTAGTGATTAGGAAAAGCCAAAATTTAATTTTCTAGAATTCTAGAGTTATTTTTGATAGTTATTAGGATTTTTCGAAGAGCAAAAAGTAAACTAGAAGTTAGGTAAGTGGGACCTAACGATAGAGATAAATAGGTGTACCTATCCTAAGTAAATTATTAATGTTCATGGTATGTATTATGTTATGTTGGTTAACCTTTGGCTATATTCAGCAGTATATTACTCTACTTGTTTCAATATCAAGTATATGATCATTTATATCCAGTATGGGCATTAAAGTTAATCTCTTGAAACTATCCATAGTCGCTTATCCTGACATGAATTTTCATATTTGATATAACGAGGCATTTGTGTTCCATGATCAAAGAGTAAATGATAGAAGAAGAAAAAATTCATAATGAGCTTGCAATTAAATAAATTACATGTAAAGTGCAATTCTAGCAATATGTGTTGCAAATTTTCCAACACTCAATTGAGACAAATAAGGTTCAAAGAAGAAAAAGAAAAAAAGTACTTTAACTCTTGCTCGGATAAGTAATTATAAGGGTTTACAGTAAAAAAAGAAGTGAATAAATCAATTCAAAGGAATATGTATTATAGAGAAGTAATCTGACAGACCTGTGCCAAAATTGTGTCTTTATAAATTAGAATACTGCCACCAAGTAGTCCAAAGCAAGAATATTATCGTTGTCAAGTAGTCCAAATTAGCAACATTATGGGTAGGATTCAACTGGCAGGTTGTCAAGCTTGGTGAAGACCTAAAGGAAGAAGAGACAAGAGGTTCAAGATGTCGTTCATGTCAAGTGTGATGGTGAGTCGACCATGTCAAGTGTGATGGTGTTAATTGAAGTCATCACCATGATGTTAAATCAAATAAATTTGGAAAACATGACTCGAAACTGAAGTCACCAGGACCTAATTTATGAACAAAACCAAACTTTTTTTATGTTACTTAAACTACAATAGCATGACATCAAACTTGACAGGGACTGCACCTAAGACTTTCACCTGCATAGAGTAGCCCCTAATATCATCCAAACGAACACTCATCACTCATAAGAAGGGATAAAAATTCAATATAAAAGACATTACATAATTTGTAACAATCAATATCTGAATTGGGTAGTCTTCCATTCTTCAAAACCAATACTCATTAACTAAGGCTTATCAGTAACGGATGTATCATGTATCCCTATGCATTGATGTGCTAACCTATGGTAATACCATATTCCCAAAGAGAAACAAACATAAGAATGATTAGATATAATGGTTGAACAAGTAGACTTAGAAATTACTTCTATGCAAAATATTACCAGTAATACAGTTTTTGAGCTTCGATGATGGTCTCCATTGATTGAATATCCATCAATGTCACTAAGATCTGAATATGATAAAAATAGACCATATTTTGAAGGCTTGCTATCTGAAGAGAACTAAGTATCTAGTATGCGCCTATTAATAATTTCCCTTTTTAGGATGGGGAATATAAATGCTAAAAACACTTCTCTTTAACTCAATTTTAGGTTTTTAATTTGGAGATCTAGCACCCTTCACTTGAGTCAACCTTTTAAGGTAATGTAGGACATATAGTAGAGAGTCCATATGTCAAAAAACTATAAGATAACTCATAAACCTCAAGAGCTCCGCTAGGTGCAGGTTGATAAAGTAAGAGGCTTTGTTGCACTTGGGAGTATTGGCGCAGGGAATAGATGGTAGATGTGGGACTCAAAGAGGGTTTTGGTATTGTGTACGTAGTGGGTGTCGTAGATGAGGAGAGCGGTGGAAAGAAAGGAGGGATCGGGGCCAAGGATGAAAGAAATATGATAGGGGCGGAGGGAGGTAAAGGAGGCGAGGAGGTGGTAGAGGGAGGAAGAGGATTCGTATTTGGCTTTGGGTTGGGATTGGAGCTTTGAAGGGGATGGGAAGGGAACAGAGGTAGTGGTCGTAGAGGAGGTATGGTGTTTCTTTTGGGTGTTTTGGGGATTTCTTTCTGGTACATTCTTCTTAGGGATGGGGGAGGGAGGAATAAATTCCTAGAACATTTTCCATATCATTCATGTGAGGAGTGCGCAAGTTATAAAACAAATTAAATGTTTATTTGTCTTTCCGAAAAATATAATATATGCTTTAATTTTAGGACAATAATTTTAGAAATATTTAACTATTTTGAAAGTGATAAAATACGTTCCAACACTTAAACGCTTGTATACAATTTCAAAGCCAAAAATGCTAAATATTTCAAAATGTCCTTTTTTGGTGTAGTATACGTAGTTATTGTTACTTGTTTCTCTAGTTGGTTCATGTTATTATTATCATTCACTGTTATACACCTTCATCACCACATCCTTGTCATATATATTATTCTTCTAGAGTCTCATAATGGCATTTTACTATATATTATGCTTTCTTTCATGTTTAATTTACTCCAATCTTTACTTGATAACTAATATTGTTAGCTTAGGGAAGGACCAATACCCTACACATTACTGGCCTCTCGGGGGTAAGATAGGTGAGGATATGGAGATGGATGTTTTTGGATTGATTCACGAGTTAGATGTTAGTTAGTTAATCTTGTAGCACTTCTATTATTTATCTAACGGTTTGTCCTCGTATTTGGATTATAATGTATTATGGATCTTGTACCTATTTAGATATTCTAGTTAAGTCTTGTTCTCATATATCACGTACTTTGTTATTGTTATGAATAAGCAAATATAGTAATTACAATTGAAATATTAGGTATATCCTAAATATTACATCGTTCATTCTTCTTCGTATTATTTCACATACTTATCTTGCATGTTTAAATTTTTAGTCGTTTCCATCTTACTTAAATTTATATTTTGGTAATAAAGTAATACCTTTGAGTTAGTAAGAATGCCCGGACTAGACATACACTTAGGGCATCCTATCGAATCCTACCGTTATGCTCGTATAAGAATTGCATCATGAATTGCATGTCCACTATATATATATATATAGTATGTATGGTTTATCCTTTGATAAGTCCAATTCTTGCATCATGATAGATAACGATCACATGGAATATGTCAAAGGTGCAATCCTATAGCCTATATTGGCGAGTTTGTGCGTACTACAAACATCCATCGAAATATGGAACCTGAAGTTTACTGTAACCTTGTGCATCAGATTAGAACCATGTGGGTTGAAGAGGTAGTAATCTTGGTGACATGATTGTGAAAATATGTGCTCCACATATTTACCTAGACTACGTCCTAATATGCATCTTGATTTGGCCTCTCCCTATTAATTGAAACGTCATTAATATCCTTCATGATTTCTTAACTCTACCCTTGTTTGAAATCGGTATATATTGCCTAGCTTAACTTTATGACATTATTACCTTATTCTTAGTCATGGTTGGGTTAGATGAAACCCGTAGTTAGAAGTGGGTAGTTAGTGGCTTAAATTATTGTGATACTTGTGTAGTTAGAATGGATGATATATTAGACATTGTTTGACTTATGTTTAAATTAAATTAACTATCCATACTGACAAAGAACTATCGAGGATGATAATTAGTTGGAACGGAAGGAAGAACACTTCTAATAGAATGACCTTAAGATAATGATCTATTTAATAAAAGAATCCTTGGGGTTAGTAATGGGCACGAATGCATGAGGTTTCATCCAGAGAGTAATCTTGACGTTATATGGAGCCCACCATTTGTGGGTATAGGTTATTTTAAAAAAGAAAGTGTTATATGATGTAAATAACAATCATGATTATTCGAACTAGTTCAGAATTACTCTCAAAATGAACCTAATACACAAATCATGATTCCATAATCACCAGGATTGAATAAATTTTGGATCACTACAACAAAAACCCTTTTAATGACGCTCGATAAGACGTATTGATGACGGCTGATAAAGAAGCGTCATCAAAGTTTGAAATACCTTTTTTCTATGACGGTTTGGGCTAATTCTGGACTTTTTATAACATTTATAAAACAAAGCGTTATTAATATTTTAGAGCGGTGGTAAACTTGTAATATTTTACAAACTCATTCATATTATATGAATTCGAAATAACTTCTTCTCCTTCTATTTTCTCTCTCCTCCTCCTCTTCCTCTTCCTCCGCTCCCATGTTCAGAATTAGGGTTTGGTCCAGCGCGTCCGATCCCCTCCGCCATGGACTCCGGCGATGGATCTCCCGATCGTGGACCTCTCCGCGTACCTCTCGTCCTCAGCGGCGGCGGAGGAGGATCTCGTCGCGCTGTGCTCGGCGGTGAGCGGGTCGCTGAGGGAGACGGGCGTGCTGCTGGTGAAGGACCCGAGGTGCTCGGTGGAGGACAACGACCGGTTTCTCGACATGATGGATAGGTACTTCAAGAGGTCGGAGGAGTTCAAGCGCCAGCAGGAGCGGTCCAACCTCCATTACCAGGTCCTCCTATTTCTTTTTGTTTTCCCCAAATTTCTGTACTAATTTGATGCCTAGGGTTAGAATTCGAGACTCATAGTTGAATTTTGCAAGCGATTGTAATCGTTTATGACAACGACAACAACACGGCCTTAATGTCGAACCGGCGTGAGCCGTGTCATGTCGGACACGTGTCAGACGCTCTCCGGGCAGTCCAAAGTATGTGCCTTGTCCATGGCTCAGCGGGATCATCAAGCCCTGCAGGATGACCTTGCTTCTGGGCCCTCCGGGCTGCGGCAAGACCACCCTGCTCTTGGCTCTGGCCGGGAAGCTCGACCAGACGCTCAAGGTTGAAGGGAGGGTGACCTACAATGGCCATAACATGAACGAGTTTGTCCCCCAGAGGACCTCTGCTTATATCGGTCAGCACGACCTCCATGTTGGAGAGATGACCGTGAGGGAAACCTTGGCCTTCTCGGCACGGTGCCAAGGAGTTGGAACACGTTACGGTACGCGGACACATCCGGTGGTTATCAGTACTAGTTCTACTGAGCTTTGTAAATTTTCGTTACTTATGTTTTTCCTTTCTGCAGACATGTTGACTGAACTCTCCAGGAGGGAGAAAGAGGCAAATATCAAGCCAGATCCCGATATCGATATGTACATGAAGGTGAGCATCTAAACAGAATTTGTATAGTCCTTGATGATTAAATGATGCTTCAATTTGTTGTCAATATTATGAGTAAATTGATATGGTTAATAAAGAAGAAAGAAATAGAAGTACTGAAGTCAATGAAGCCAAAGAGTAGATGGATTTATATTAATTAGGATTGAAAGCAAAGGTTGAACTGAACTAGTGAATCAAATCACCTTAAAGAAGATCATATCTAGCCAAATCAACCTGATGAAGAAATTCTAACAAACAATTCTTACACTTAACAAACAAGTTTCCTTCAACAATTTCTAACTAATTGGGGACTACTAGCTTTAGGAACAATTCATGGTGTTGGATTTTGATGATTATACTTAATATTCATTTCATTTTACCTCTACAGGCTATATCTGTGGAAGGACAGGCAAATTGTATTTCCATTATATTTAATATTCATTTCATTTCATTATACTTAATATTCATTTCATTATACTAGATATGGTCTGTGTTGTAAGCAAATTGTATTTGTGTGCCAATATGAAGAGTTCAGACAAACTCTTGCTCTAGTAATCTTTTATGGAGAGGCTTTCTGAAGCTCTGTCATAGGCTTTTGACTCTTAAGATACTAGCTTATAGATAAGTAATCAAGAAAGAAAGCGCCTCTGAGATCATGAACTTGCAGATTAAATTTTACGGGTTCATGAATCAGTAAGTTCATCAAGGTAAAATCTTTTGTAACCAATGAGGGTAAATAGAGAATCATTGAGCAAACATTGTTGAGTTTCAAATGCTTCCTAAACCTAAGAGTTCCTTTCACAAGGTTATAGCCTAAGATGAAACTGGAAGTAGTAGTCAATAGACAACAGAAGATGGCTAATTTTCTAACATCACTTGAAATAAAAGAATATGAGTGTACCTGTTGCTAATTTTCTATGGAGATGAGCATAGTCTGCAAAGGCAAACCTTATTTCACAAGTACAAATTTTCAAGTCAATCTAGTAAGAATAGGATACATTTCAGATAACCTATCTTTGATGTTTACCCATATATTAGATTATTGTATCGGATATTCACATTCTAATACTTCAAGGATACTTTTCAGATACACTTCACATATTCGATACTCATCTTTACCTATCTTAAGTTTACCCATATATTAGATTGTATCGAATAATTCACATTCTAATACTTCAAGGATACTATTCGAATACAATTATATTTCCATTATATGTTCTTCATTTTACCTCTTCATTTTACCTCTACAGGCTATATCTAGTCAAATGCAATTATATTTCCATTATATTTTCATATTTTTATTTAATCTGCTTAACTTCATTACCTATCACTAATGGTGGAAAAACTTTTCTGTGTTTGAAGCCCATAAAATTGGAATTTGAGAAGGTCTATTTTCCATACCTGCTAATTAGCAAGAAAAGATATGCTGGATTGTACTGGACAAATCCAGATAAATTTGACAAAATGGATACCAAAGGTAATTGATACTTATAACCGTTGCAGTGTATCTTGTGGTCAAGCTGTCTAATTTTATGTTTTGATGTGCAGGCATTGAGACGGTCAGAAGAGACAACTGTTTACTAGTAAAAAATCTGGTTACTGAATGCCTTCACAAGATATTAATCGACTGAGATGTTCCTGCTGCAGTTCAGTATGTGAAAAGTACCATTTCTGATCTTCTGAAGAACCGGATGGACTAGTCCCTTTTGAGAATCAAATCAGCAAGGTCAGATAACTATGCATTATAGGGCTTATAGTAAATCCACCACCTTGAATTAACTTTCAAATGTTTCACTTTTGCAGCCACTTCTTAGAATATTTGAGCCTATTCTGAAGAATGCAAGTAGAGAGCTTCTTCATGGAAGTCATACCAGATCAGTATCTATTTCTACTCCTTCAAATAGTGGGATAATGAAATACTGCTCGTTCCTGGACGCAGAAGTATGCATACAATTTGGTTGTCTTCTCTTTTTCTTAGGATTTCACTGGTGTTCCGGCTGTTGTTGATTTTTCATGATTATTGGTTATGTGGCCAAGTTTTGATGTAGACAATTTTGGTAGTTGTAAATATATATATGTATTTGGATATTCTATTTTGAGAATGTAATGAAGATGTTGATATGTACTCTATTTTGAGAAATGTAATAAAGATGGTGATATATAATGTTAATTTGATTTTTAGGCCTGACAATTATATGGACTGATTTGGATATGCTAATTTGAATTGTATAAAGTGTTATAAATGTGCTGTATTGAGCCTATACATATTATCTATTCATAACGTTTTACAAATGTCCCGAATTGTGCACGATATATTAACTATTCATAACGCTTTTATAGAAACTATTCATGACGGTTATTTTATGACGCTTTTAAAAAACATTTATAACACCCGTTTTCATGACGGTTGCTGTGGAAAAAAAAGCGTCATGGTTCGTCATTAATGACGCTTTTTAGCCGTCATTAAAAGGGTTTTTTGTTGTAGTGGATGGCTAAATTTATCCATCAATCTTCAAAATATACATAACTTTCAATTAACAAATCAGGTTTTTGTCAACTCTTGGTGTAACATATCATATTCATTTAAGCAGTTTTCTAAGAAAATACTCAAGTGAGTTAAATCTACTCATCAATTTTCCCTGTAATTAAACGTATTCCATAACAACCAAATAAATTGTACAAAATGTAACTGCAAAATGTATATGTTAGACTAGAAATTAATATTAAATTGATGCCGACAAAGGGGATCTATATGAAATTTATTCTGAAGGAGTAAGATAATTAGTAATTGGACCATATTTTTAACAAATGATTGAAACCGATGATAAAATAGCATAAAAACCTGATATATTGGTTTCATTGGGTCTTGTACATTTTGATCCCCACAACGAAATATATTTGGAACAATGCAAATGATCTTACAATATGAATATCTTGATCTATATTCATTACAATAAATAGATGAATGCATATTTCAGATTCTCATAAATAAGTAGATCTATATTTTTTTTATGAGATCACTATTAATGTGCAATTTAGGTAAATGTACCAGGAATTAAAGGAAGTGCATCTCATAAATTCTTTTATTCTACCATACTATTTCACCATTATATATAACTCATAATTTTGGAAGCATGAAGTCGAAGAGAAATTTTTCTACCGAAAGAAGACAAATAGAGAGACATCGGGTTACATTAGTTTTCCAATGTCATTTCTTTTTCCATATTTTATAATATCTTTAATTTATTAACTAACTCCATTTATTTTTCTCGTAAAAGGATACAGAATTAAGGGTTACAAGAAATATTATACAATTCTTATTTTTAATTAATGTATAAACTATTTAGGTATTGTTTTACATCTAAACACACACACACACACACACACACACACACACACACACACACATATATATATATAATATATATATACATATATATACATCTAAACACACACACACACACACACACACACACACACACACACACACACACACATATATATATATATATATATATATATATATATATATATATATATATATATATATATATATATATATATATATATGCAAATGACCCCTCTAGCCTAGTGGTTAAGAGAGATGCATGCTGCCCGAGTGGTCAGGAGATCGAATCCCAGTGGGAGCGTTAACCACAATTACCTTCGAATCCCAGTGGGAGCGTTAACCACAATTACCTTCTTTCAATATATATATATATATATATATATATATATATATATATATATATATATATATATAATAATAATATATATAATAAATAATATATATATATAAAAAAAAAATATATATATATATAATAAATAAATATATATATATATATATATATATATATATATATATATATATTATATATATATATTTATATATATATATATATATAGTGAAATCAGACTTTGTTGTTCAACTTTAAAAAAATTATTTAACATTATATCCTTTAATATATATATAGTTATCAATAATATATCTTTGAACTCATTTTTAACCAATTTAACCAATTAACTCGACAATATTTATGTAGCAAACTAGCATTGATTGTTGAAAATACATTCGCTTAATTGTTTTAAAATCATTTAAATATCACTAACCATGTCAAGGATCAGTGTTCAATTGAGTAGAAAAGTTCTACAAATATTTTACATATACTATCGTCAAACTACCATTTTATTCATGCATTGTTGTTTGTTTGTTGTCATGTAACTTGTAGATATTTTGTTTTAGGTAAAGGAAACTTCAAGTTCAAAGATGGCTAGCTTTAATGTATGGATGATTCTGGCACTACTAGTGTTGGGGTCAACATTTTTTGCAGAAGCTAAGTCCATTGGATATGGTCCTATAGGGAAAGATCTGCCTACCTATGAAAAGGGACAAACACAAAATTGTAGACCCGCAAAGAACAATGGTACTCGTGGCAGTGGATGCAGTAAAATAGAGCACTGCAGGAATGGACCACCAGCAGCAAATAAGATGTCGTCAACTTAGTTATTACTATAGCCATCAATCTTCAAAATTAGCTTTAATTTGTTACTTTGAATAATTACCATATAAACTTTAGAAATCTAGAAAATACATATCCATTGTTTGCCCAAACAATGTTGGGAACGAAGCGCGTAAATTGTTCCCCCAAACCAGAAAGTCCTGCGAGAGAATCGAACAAAAGCACACAAACCAAAAAACGTCAAACACAATCGCAGACACAAAAATTTTTGACGTAGAAAACCCTTGCGAGAAAAACCACGAGATGATCGAAGTACAACCATGAAGAACCTCCACTAATGGAATAAAGAGAATACACCCTCTACAAGCTCCTCCCGATCCAACACGGATCACCACAACTCACTTGAAAGAAGAAATTTTTTGATTGCGGACTCTGAAGAACAAGAGATGCCGAAAAAATATTCGAAGCAATCTCTCCTTCACAATAGTCCTTAATCCTCTCTCTCTCAAAGATTGTAAAGCACTCTTGTTTTGAGATGATTTTACAACTAGCATGCATCACCCTTTCATAAGCCCTTGATAATCCATACATGGAAGGCCAATATATATGGAAACTTCCAATATGCATCAATCATATATTTAATGGAAATTCAATCATAATATTTCCTTACCATATATGTTCTAAAATAGGATCCATGCACTCCCCGAGCTTCTTCGACACATGGATGGCGCTCGTCGCTCTCTGGGGTATTCTTCATATAGGTTGGGAACCCCACCCACTCCAACAAATCTTCCCCTTCACAACTAGGTGGAGGAACTCGTTATCCCGACGATCCGCCTGCAGTACTCAAACTTTCTCCTTGGTAGAGCCTTCGTGAGCATGTCTGCTCCATTGTCATCAGTATGGACCTTCTCAAGCATCGCATCCTTCTTCTCAACCACATCCCGTATCCAATGATACCGAGTCTCGATGTGGTTGGACCGGCTATGAAAGGTCTGATTCTTCACAAGGTGAATAGCACTCTGACTGTCGCAAAGCAAAGTATACTGCACTTGTTTCAGTCCCATTTCCTGCAACGACTTTTTCATCCACAGTAACTCCTTGCAAGCCTCCGTCACCGCAATGTACTCTGCCTATGTCGTCGATAAGGCAACACACTTATGCAACCGCGACTGCCACGATACCGCTCCTCCAACAAACATCATCACATAGCCCGAAGTCGATCGCCTCGTGTCTACATCTCCAGCCATATCAGCGTTGATATACCCAACCAGCTTTGGCTCGTCACCACCAAAAGAAAGTTTTCAATCGACAGTGCCCTGAAGGTATCGTAGAATCTACTTGACCGCACTCCAATGTACCTTTCCACGATTTGGAAGATACATGCTAACTGTGCCAACTGCATGAGCGATGTCTGGCCTCGTACAAACCATAGCATACATAAGGCTTCCCACAACTGAGGCATATGGAACCCGCTCCATATCTTCTTTTTCATCCTCGGTAGATGGATACTGCTCCTTAGTGAACTTAAAGTGAGCCGCAAGGGGGCAACTCACTTTCTTCGACCCGTCCATCCCGAAATGCTAAAGTACTCAGTGAATGTACTTCTTTTAGGACAAGTATAGCAGCTTGGACTCTCTTTCGGCTGATCTCCATCCTAAGAATAGTCTTTGCTGCACCCAAATCCTTCATAGAGAAGGCTACGCCCTATTGGCGCTTCAGCTCCGCTATCCTAGTGGCATTCCGACCCACTAATAGCATGTCATCAACATAGAGCAATAAAATGATGAAATCATTCTCGTAAAATACCGCACAAATACACAGTGATCCGACGTCGTTCGTGCATAGCCATGCTCCCCCATAAATGACTCAAACTTCCTGTACCACTGCCTCGGAGCCTGCTTCAGACCATACAAGCTATTTCTCAACCGGCAGACCAAAGGTGACTTGCCCTTCTCACAGAATCCCTCTGGCTGCTCCATGTATAACTCCTCCTCAAGGTCACCATGGAGGAATATCGTCTTCATGTCCATCTGCTCGACCTCCAAGTCGAGACTGGCTGCCAATACTAGCACCATCCGAATAGACGAATGCTTGATGACAGGCGAAAAGATCTCATCATAATCTACGCCTTTTCGCTGACCGTAGCCTTTAACTACCAGTCTCACTTTGTATCGAGGGCGAGTAGCATCATCTGTCTGCTTCACTCTAAACACCCATCGATTTTTCAAAGACTTCTTGGCCTTTGGTAACCACACCAGCTCATAAGTGGAATCGGCGTGTAAGGAACTCATCTTCTCTTGCATAGCCTCCATCCACTCCTGCCTGTGTTCGTCTTCCATAGCCACTGTAAAACTTTCGGGCTCTCTCTCGTTAGTCAATAGCACATACTCACCCGGTGAGTATCTCGTAGATGGTCGACGCTCTCTGTCGCTCCTTTTCAGTAGAGCCACTGGTGCTGACTGTATACCAACAGCCTCCTCTTCTTCAGAAATCGCCTCCCCGGCATGGTCATCCTCCTGAGGGACACCCTGACCACCATCAGCAGGCTGATGATTAAGGTTGGGAGCAACTCCGTGTACTGGCTCCCCCATAATTGGATTCTCTACGATGTCCTCTGGAAACTGTTCGAAGCGAAATGACTCTAACTCAGGCAATTCCTCAGCCTCAGAAGACGTCTCAGAATCTTGAGTGTTGGTCATGGTCTGATCCTCGACGAATACTACGTCCCTGCTTCTGTAGAGCTTTTTTCCCACAAGGTCGTAGAGTCTATAGCTAAACTCATCCCGACCGTAGCTGACAAAGACGTATCGCCTCGTCTTCGGCTCAAGTTTGGTCCTCTCGTCCTTTGGTACATGCACGAAAGCCTTACAGCCAAACACTCGCAGGTGATTGTATGACGGCTCTTTGTCGTACCATACTTTGTCAGGCACATCATCCTTCAAAGGAGCACTAGGAAATAAATTAATTATATAAGCAGCTATGAGAAGAGCCTCACCCCAATAACTGCCTGGCAAGTTTGCTTCTGACAGCAAACATCGTACCCTCTCCATCAGTGTCCTGTTCATGCGCTCTGCTACTCCATTGAGCTGAGGTGTCTTGGGCGGAGTCTTCTGGTATCGTATCCCCTGCTCTCTGCAATAAGCATCAATGTGACCAATGTATTCGCCACCGTTGTCGGACCGAACACACAATAACTTCTTGTCCGTTTCTCTTTCAACAGAGGCCTGAAACTCTTTGAAAGTCGACAACACCTGATCCTTGGTCTTTAAGGCATAGACCCAAACCTTCCTAGAACAGTCATCAATAAAAGTTATAAAGTAAGAAGCACTACCAATAGATTTTACCTTTATAGGACCGCAGACATCCGAGTGAATCAACTCGAGCAACGTCGGCTTCTTTGAACTTGGGTGACTTTGGAAAGACACCCTATTTTACTTTCCAGCTAAGCAGTACGTGCACTTCTCCAACTTTGTAGACTTGAGCCATAGAATCACCTTCCTGTTCACCAAGTAGCTCATACCCTTCTCACTGATATGGCCGAGCCGCCTGTGCCACAACTCGATAGACGCATCGCTAACGACGTTCACCTCCTGTGCTCCCTGTGCGCTCCCCTCCATATAGTGGAGACCGGACTTCTTGCTTCCTCTGGCAATCACCATCGAACCTCTAGAAATCTTCTACTGACTATTTCCGAAGAGACTGAAGAATCCCTCGTCATCCAACCTTCCAACCGATATCAGGTTGAAATGGATGTCAGGGACATGATGAACATCTTTGAGAACAAGAACTGTACCTGTCTTCGTTCCCAAATGTACATCTCCAACGACAACCGCCTTCGACACATCTCTATTGCCTATCTTCAATACTCCACAGTCGCCTGCCATGTAAGTGGCAAATAGTGCCCTGTTGTGAGATACATGTACTGAAGCCCCTGAGTCCACCAGCCAAGAATTTTTATCGCAGACGAGGTTTGTGATAACCTCATCACCTACGACGATCACATCGCCTCCATGTATCGAGGCCGCCGCTATAGTATTCTTATCTTGCTTCCCCTTGTCGCCCTTCTTCTCTCTCTTCCAAGCAAAACAGTTCCGCTTGATGTGGCCCTTCTTGCCACAGTGGTAACACTCTGAGTCCTCGTAACGACCCTTGGACTTCTCCTTGCTCTTGTCTCTGCCACCATCGGGACCCCTGCTTTTGCCCCTTCCGCGAATCTCTAAAACCAATATCTCTGAGTGGTGGCATGTGTATGAAGTGCCCTAAGAACGTCTCTGTATCTCTTCACTCAGCACGCCGCACTTGGAAAACTCCAGATTGACCACGCCCTCTGGAGCAGAAGTGATCATAGATACTCGTACGGTCTTCCACGAGTCTGGCAATGTACACAGCAGCCATAGTCCTTGAATCTCGTCGTCGAACTTGACTCCCATCAAGGAAAGCTGGTCAACCATGCCCTGGAAATCACTCAAGTATCTGTAATAGATGCCCCATCTTTGTACCGCAGACCCATCATCGTCCGGATCAGGAACAACTTGTTTACTCTGGTCTTTTGCGTACAAAGATTCTAGCTTATCCCATAACATTTTCGTATGCTCAATATTGGCAAAGTGGTTGTAAACGTTCTTGTCAACGAACTGCCGTATGTACCCACACACCTGTATATGCTCGAAGTTCCAGTCCTCATCAGATTTGTCACTGGGCTTCTCGGATGAAAATACTAGAAGATGCAGCTTCTTGACGAACAACAAATCCTTCATCTTGCTCTGCCAATAATAGTAGTTGGTACCGTTCAGGTTCACCATGTGCACCGGCTTCGCGTCCATCTCTGCTTCTTGGTTTGACTGTCAACTCCTGACACTTCTTTGAACCCAAAGCTCTGATACCACTCTGTTGGGAACGAAGCGCGAAAACCGTTCCCCTAAACCAGAAAGTCCTGCGAAAGAACCGAGCAAAAGCACACAAACTAAAAAAATGCCAAACACAATCGCATACACAAAGATTTTTGACGTGGAAAACCCTTGCGGGAAAAACCACGGGACGATCGGAGTCCAACCCTGAAGAACCTCCACTAACGGAATAAAGAGAATACACCCTCTACAAGCTCCTCCCGATCTAACTCGGATCACCACAACTCACTTGAAAGAAGAAATTTTTTTTGAATGCGGACTCCGAAGAACAAGAGATGTCGAAAAAATATTCGAAACAATCTCTCCTTCACATTAGTCCTTAATCCTCTCTCTCTCTCTAAAAGATTGTAAAGCACTCTTGTTTTGAGATGATTTTATAACTAGCATGCATCACCCTTTTATAAGCCCTTGGTAATCCATACATGGAAGGCCAATATATATGGAAACTTTCAATATACATCAATCATATATTTAATATAAATTCAATCATAATATTTCCTTACCATATATGTTCCAAAATAGGATCCATGCACTCTCCGAGCTTTTCCGACACACGGATGTCGCTCGTCGCCCTCCGGGGTATTCTCCACATAGGTTGGGAACCCCACCCACTCCAACAAACAATAGATGCGTTGATTCTATTTTTTTAATGTATCGATTATTGACATGCAATTTCTAATAAATATGGATGGCTAAGCTACTTGTTTTTGAGTTACAAGCTCCTTATATAGATGTATATAAACTAAATTGATAAAATACTTAAACTCAATCGCTAGCTCATTATGTTGGAGCACCTGTCATCAAAGCGCCACCATCGCTCGTGCCAGCTCGCCTCTACCCGAACACTAGGTCTTCCTCACCGCTCGATTTAGCTAGCCTCCGGCTCTATCCTTTCGGCCACCATCTTCCCAGCCCCACGGGAACCCCATCACGTTTCCTGAGACCGCCCCGTGGAGTAATATGTAATCGTTCATCATCCAACTCTACACATCCTGCCTCCCATTGATCTAATAATCCACTATCGATCATCCAAACCACCACTCGATCGCATTGTGCTCGCGCCCAGATCTGGCTTCTCCCTCCACCATCGGCCTCCAGAGTAGCACTGATGACCCTTCGTCGAGCGTGTAACACCCAGTTTTTCAGATAAGGATAATTTTAAAATTTTGTAATTATAATTATTATTTATTGATATTTATTTCATATTATAATTTTTGGTGATTTTTAATCATTTTTAAACTATTTAAACCATGACTTGTAATTTTGGTAGTTTGCTAGTGTAACACTAGAGACAGCTTGACCTAGAGCCTAGCCATGTGATTAGGGTGTTTCATTTATCATTTCCAGTTTGAGGATATTTTTGTCATTTTGAATTTAATTGAATTTAATATATATTAATTGAAATTTAATATATTATTAAGAATGGTGTGATTTTAATACTATTTAATTCATTGCCTTGTAGTGTGTTTAGCCCTAGACTAGATTTGACCTAACCTAGATTAGTCATAGCTAGTCTTAGCTAACCATGGTTAGTGTTAGTTAGAATTTGTTAGCCTTGGTTAAGTCATGACTAGATGGAACAACTAGGTCACAACTTGACTAGTGTAAAACCTAGGCTTGTGAACAATTTAATTAGTTAGATTGATTTATAGCCATTGATTTATTCTCCAAAACCCTAACCCTAAAATTTATGGCCATCCACCTAGGGATCCACACCCCTATTTAATGTCTCCTCAAACTTAGGGCTAGCCTCCTTAGAAAAAATAATAAGTTGAAAATAGAGGTAAACCCTTTCTTCCCCAATCCATAACTCCTCTATTTAAACTCCTTTTTGTTCCTAATTTCTTGCAATAGATTCTAATCTCTGTGTTTTTGATGGCTATGGTGAGAAATTTCAGGGAAGGGGCAATTTGGAAGAGTTTGGGTAGCTTGAGAAACAACTCACTTTGGAGCTTTTTGAGCCATTTCAAACCCCTAGGTAAATTCTAATCCCCTCCATAAAATAGTGTTTCAATTGCATGATTAGGAAGCCCTAGGTCTACCCTCACTGTTGGTATAGGTCTTGTTAATTTTTGTGTCCAATACGTGTCCGTATCTGACACGTATCAGTGGATACGCATAAGTGTTCGATGAAATACCACAGTGGGCATTTCATCCTTGTTTTTGGATTTGATTTGAATAGGAAATTAGGGTTTAGTCTTGTTTATAGTTTTCCAGTGGACTGAGGTAGTATTAGTGTCGTGTCATGTCGCATTGGACACGGGTACATGCAGGGTGCAGCACGTGCGCGCGCAGTGACACTTCTCCTGCTACTCAGGGGCTACAACTTCCTGGAAATGCCACTTGGACACGAGATTTTTGACACACACGTTGGAGCGGATACTGACACAAGGCCTACAAAATTTTATGGGACCTTATCGAGTGGTTAGGGAGAAAATTGGCCCGCACTGGTCGCACGAGTGCACAGAACCGCATAGAATTTGTCACTGACACGCGGTTGGACATGGTCGGACACGTGTCGAGGATACCTCGTAGGGTTCGTGTGTGTACCCTGACATGTGGGCTACACGTGGGCATGACCACGAGACCCCACGTGTCGTGTGTCGTGTTCAACGGATACGTGCACGTGTGCACGACACTGTGCAACACTGGGTGCACCCCATGTGTTTGCATCGTGTTAGACACGCCTATGTCATGTTTCCTGGATACGTGAGGACACACAAGACACGTGTACACATGCTATGTTAATTACCAATCATTATTTGTGATTATTATGTTTAATTTTGGGTTCGATTCATCGAATCCCCAATGTGGACGGATACGCTTGACTGCACTGTTATTTTCCTGAGTTTAATCTGAAATTTACTGATTTTATTAATGCTAGGTAGTTAATTGGCTCACCTACATGTGTGCTAAATAATGAACATGTTAGATTAAAATTCTAATGGTTTATTGATTTCAGATTCATGAATTTCCCTAAGGCTTGATACCCGACTGATACATGGTTGGGAATTAAGTCTGATTTTAGTTATCTTTTCTAAAACTGATTTGATGTTAAGATTGCCATATTTAAACCCATTTACATTGTGCTAGTCACTATGGTTGATGTTAACAATGGGGTGAAGGGAGTAGAATTGGTATTAAAGGATAGGCTCAAGTGGACTGTCATTTGAACACAATGTGCACTGATTCTTTTTTTTTTAAAATCTGGAATTGATTCTTTTTAACTGATTGAATGTTAAAATAGCCATGTTTAGTTCAGGCTGAATGTATACATTCACTGAATGACTGTTAAGCCATTCATTCCTGAAATGTATCTTATCTGTCCTGTCACACATTGCAAAACCTGAGACTTTCCAACAGTCCACACACTGATTGCTCCTATTACACATCATGTATATACACCACGCCTTTAAACCCCTGTCACATGTGACCTATCTAACACACTACACTTTCCTGTCAACACACAAACTGATTATCACACACAGGCCACATTATGTTCACTGTCACTACACTAAATCACTTTTTCCTATTTTAGCTATCTTTTGACACTACAATTTCCTAAAACTGAAACCCGGAACCCTGTGCGAGATGGTATACACACACACACATAGACACCCTACCATTCCTGAAAACCATTCATGTGATATTGTGTACATTGCACTAATTTCCTATTGCACTAACTGAGATTTACATTCAACAATAACTGAGAATTATTTTCTTGTGTGTTAAACCTGAGAATTGATTCTCATTCTTTACTTTAAACTGGATTGGTGTTGGAGTTTTAATGGTTAAACTGAGAATTGATTCATGGGTTGGATATAAACTGTCATTAGACTTTCTAGGAATTCTCAATTCCTGAGAATTTATTTCCCTTCCTTAAACCAAATATTGATTGTTAACTCCTACTCATTGTATTGGTTTTGTTTTAGTGACTGAATTCGATAATTGGTTGGGGGGAGGGGTTATGTTAAACTGTCAATGAAAACACATGTCACCCTCACCGATTTCCCAGGTTTACACACATGCTCTCATGATTATATCCCTCCCTGTTTTTAGTTTACCTACTGGTTGCTATTTGTATCTTTGTTTTCAGGATTGAACACACAATTCCTATATCTATGTACACTCTCATGTCACAGGAACACACATGCTTATATGAACACTCACCCTCTTGTCACTTCACACACACACACACACACACACACACACACACACATGAGCACATTGCACTTTCCTACAAAATATATATATATATATATATATATATATATATATATATATAAAAATATATATATATATATATATATATATATATATATATATATATATATATATATATATATATATATATGTGTGTGTGTGTGTGTGTGTGTGTGTGTGTGTGTGTGTGTGTGTGTGTGTATATATATATATATATATATATATATATATATATATATATATATATATATATATATATATATATATATATATATATATTCACATATTCATGTATCTTGTATATTATTGAGTGTACCATTTTATATTAGGTATATATATATTAATATGTGATATGTGGTAGGTTTTAGGCATGATATTGCCTAATGGCCTATAGCCTAGGACTCTTAGCCTATGGGTGTGGCTTGAATGCAAGTATAGAGTCTAGTTAGACTTGTTTAGCCTTGATTAGACCTAGAATGGACTAGTTAGACTAGTATAGACTTGTTTGACTTAGGTTTGACCTAGTTGACCTAGTTTGACTTCTAGGGTTGACCAGAGTTGACCAAGAGTTGACTTTGGTCTAGATTGACCTAGATTCATGTAGAATGCATTGAATTGCATCTTATTGTCATTTTAGACTCATAGTGACTTGTACTGTTCTATAGGAGACAAACACCACTCCTCGGACAGTAGATATTCTTCAGATACTCAGGATACAGGCGAGTACATTCTCTGATCGTTTCATACTTGTCACCACTTATATTCTTGCTCTAGATTACTTTACTTGATGCTGTCACATTATCATTACGGGTTGGTACTATATGGATCTTTTCATGGGATGTTATCCCCCTTAGCGGGCACATTGGATACTTCATGTCATGTTTTTCATGTACATCATGTATACCTTGCTCTTGCGTTATTCATGTACACTCATGTTCTCTCATGTTCTTCCATGTACGCTCATGTACATTCATGTGCTCTCGTGTACATTCATGTTTCCTCATGTGTCTCGTGTGTAACCAAAATATTATGTCCGTAACGTAACTTGACTAGATCTTTGTGTATTGATTGTGGGTAGGGGTGAGTATAAATGGTCATGTGATTTACCCATCATGTTCACTCTATTACTTTTCGTATGCAACACAGCCTTCTTGGCTAGTGTCCCTCATGTTCACTCATGTACATCATATTCAACCTAAGCCAATTACATGCCATCTCGTACTCTAAATCACTAGTCACTTACATTTCTTACTTATCATGTATATATTTCCAGTTATAAAATATCTCTCCTATTTTTATGTACATCTTCTTACAGCGTTTCATGTATCTTACTCTATTGCTTGCTTTATATTTTCTGCCATGATATGAACTGCATGAGATGTACTGTGCTTGCTCCCGTCCTGACTGGACCTGTTAAAAATATTACAGATGATACCGAGGACTTCTTCCCGACCTACTATGGAGCCCATCTAGACGATACCTGTGAGTTGGACCCACATGAGGATACAACTCTAGCTGAGGACGTCTTCCCTACTGCTTAGACTAGATTAGCTAGGCTTTACTTATTTCTTATGTCAT
Source organism: Iris pallida (assembly GCA_029216955.1). Lineage (NCBI taxonomy): Eukaryota > Viridiplantae > Streptophyta > Magnoliopsida > Asparagales > Iridaceae > Iris > Iris pallida. Next base: position 8,795,312 of record JANAVB010009596.1, on the reverse strand, counting down.
TTGTATTGACTTCAGAGTTGTATTATTTTTTGGATGTTGTGATGTTGTGTCGTTTAGACACTTAGACTTTCCTTCTGTTTGTATCTTCCTTTGAGATTTTCATATCTATGACATCGTGCTATTCTGCCTTAGTTGTGATTGAGACAGTATTCTGTATTGTCACCTCTACTCGGAGTGTGTATACTGTACAGGTACCTTATATTGTTAGATGTTGAGACTTAGGACAGCATTCTACCGTCGACACTGCAGCGTAGGCTGGACGTACCCACTTCTCGTGCCCTTACTCTAGGGTGCGGGTCGTGACACATTTTTAGTGGTGGCCCATGCAGGTCGAGTTTATGTAGTGGTATTCGAACTAGAGTATCACTACAACCTGCAGTAGGATTAGTATATTTTGAAGGTACTCAATCATATAAGGAAAAACTCTTATCTAATTCATACCATCTCAGTTCTTGCTGATATTGTTCTCCTTTGAATATAACTGTCCTCCTTTGCTATTTCGACTCATTCTCAGCAATTGTTTCTTTTGATCTGTCTCCAGGATGGTTGAGATAAGATCATATCGCCAGGGCCAGGGGGTCGTCGATGAGAGGTCTGCCACCTCTCATACCAGCAGCCAGCCCCTGGTACGTAGCCCCAGTCATGCCAGCTGGGATAGGCATTTCAGTTGCATTCAGAGGACCCCTCCACCAGCAGCAGGGGGTATGCCTCCACCAGTTCGGAGGCAGGACCCAGTCATCCCAGAGGTGCCTTTCCAGCAGCCGCCGTCTACACGATACGCGGATGCGGCACAGATGTTCGCCTACTTTCAGCAGTTTATGGAGGCACAGCAGGTCCGGCAGGCCCGGGGCATGGAGTTGGCCCTTACGACAGTCGCAGCTCGACCAGCAGTCTAGCAGCCGAAGACACCTGGGATAGAGCAGTTCCAGAAGATGAGCCCCAGAGACTTCCTGGGGACGGAGGGGATTTTATATGCTGACGAGTGGATCGAGCATATAGAGGAGATCTTCCGCCTGGCCCGGATACCGGCAGATCTCCAGATAGAGGCAGCAGCTAGCCGAATGCGAGATCTTGCTCGCACCTGGTATCAGTCAGACCCCATAGTGGGGGTAGCTGGACAGACCTGGAAGGAGTTCAAGGGCTTCTTCAAGAAGAAGTTCTTTCCAGATGCAGCGCTCCGAGCCTTGGAGTCGCAGTTTGAGAGCTTAGTTCAGGGGAGCCTGTCAGTAGAGGAGTACGCTGGGGAGTTCGGCCGCCTCGGCAGATTCGTAGAGGGATTGAGCGAGACGGCGAAGGCCCAGAGGTTCCGAAAGGGTCTGGTCAAGGAAGTCAAGTCCTTGACCAAGGGCAACATGGATGCCACTTTCAAGGAGATTTTGACCGGAGCTTTATTGGCTGAGGACGATCTTGAGCTAAAGCTTAAGAGGGGGCGAGACCCTGTTGGGGGCAGCAGCAGCGGAGGCCAGGCCAAGAGGCCTCATTTTCAGCACCATCAGCCGAGGCAGTTCTAGCTGCAGCCGTTCCAGCAGAGATAGCAGCAGCAGCAGAGACCGCAGCAGGCTCCTAGACAGCAACATATTATCTTTTACCCTTTCTGTAAGAAACCAGGGCACGATTGGGATGAATGTCGGATGAGGCTAAGCAAATGCCTACTCTGCGGATCATCAGATCATCAGTTGAGAGTGTGTTCCAAGTCTGTGGGACGGACAACTCAGGAAGCAGGAGCTAGGGCTCCAGTAGGCCAGCAGCAGGCTAGAGGAGGCCAGCAGGGGCGAGCTTATGCCATGACATTTGAGGATGCTCAGGCAGTAGGAGAGGTGCTTGCAGGTTTTTGTTCTTCTCGATTCCATTCCTACCTTGCCTCGTTATATCTATCTTGAAATTCAATTCCATCTGTTTATATCTCTCATATTTTGTTGATGAATTTGAATCTGGATGTTTTGTTGTTGATTTAATCTTTTACCAAATTATATGGGCTAGGTCACCTCAATTATGGAATCTAGAGTCTTCTGGTTAATGTTAGCTGGCATAGTGAGGACATGTAGTCAGATTTGGGACGTATTTCTCGGGTATGGGAATTTAAGATTTTTGCTGCCAAGCATGCGGCAATGCGGAAATTTTAAATACTATGATTCTAGAGGTATGTGCCTTAGTCGAGGACTCTGTGATTATCGTAGCCTTGCTCACTAGCACGACGAAGATTCTGAGTATCATGATTTTGGATAGACGCATATGATTATCTGACGGTATGTTTGAGACTTTGATTGTGGGATGTTTGACCTAGAAGGACTACTACCATCTTAATTTCGAGGACAAAATTTTTCTAAGGTGGGTAGAATTGTAACACCCAGTTTTCCAGATGAGGGTAATTTTGAAATCTTGTAATTATAATTATTATTTATTGATATTTATTTCATATTATGATTTTTGGTGATTTTTAATCATTTTTAAACTATTTAAACCATGACTTATAGTTTTGGTATTTTGCTAGTGTAACACTAGAGACAGCTTGACTTAGAGCCTAGCCTTGTGATTAGGGTGTTTCATTTATCATTTCCAGTTTGAGGATATTTTTGTCATTTTGAATTAAATTGAATTTAATATATATTAATTAGAATTTAATATATTATTAAGAATGGTGTGATTTTAATATTATTTAATTCATTGCCTTATAGTGTGTTTAGCCCAAGACTAGATTTGACCTAACCTAGATTAGTCATAGCTAGTCTTAGCTAACCAAGGTTAGTATTAGTTAGAATTTGTTAGCCTTGGTTAAGTCATGACTAGATGGAACAACTAGGTCACAACTTGACTTGTGTGAAACCTAGGCTTGTGAACCATTGAATTAGTTAGATTGATTTATAGCCATTGATTTATTCCCCAAAACCCTAACCCTAGTATTTATGGCCAGCCACCTAGGGATCCACACTCCTATTTAATGTCTCCTCAAACTTAGGGCTAGCCTCCTTAGAAAAAATAGCAAGTTGAAAATAGAGGTAAACCCTTTCTTCCCCAATCCATAACTCCTCTATTTCAACTCCTTTTTCTTTCTAATTTCTTGCAATAGATTCTAATCTCTGTGTTTTTGATGGCTATGGTGAGAAATTTCAGGGAAGGGGCAATTTGGCAGAGTTTGGGTAGCTTGAGGAACAACTCACTTTGGGCCTTTTTGAGCCATTTCAAATCCCTAGGTAAATTCTAATCCCCTCCATAAAATAGTATTTTAATTGCATGATTAGGAAGCCCTAGGTCTACCCTCCCTAACCCTACTGGTTGCTATTTGTATCTTTGTTTTCAGGATTGAACACACAATTCCTATATCTATGTACACTCTCATGTCACAGGAACACACATGCTTACATGAACACTCACCCTCTTGTCACTTCACACACACACACACACATGAGCACATTGCACTTTCCTACTCTCTCTATATATATGTGTATATACATATGTACATGTATATATATATATATATATGAGATTCACATATTCTTGTATCTTGTATATTATTCAGTGTATCATTTTATATTAGGTATGTATATATTAATATGTGATATGTGGTAGGTTTTTGGCATGATATTGCCTAATGGCCTATAGCCTAGGACTCTTAGCCTATGGGTGTGGCTTGAATGCCAGTATAGAGTCTAGTTAGACTTGTTTAGCCTTGATTATACCTAGAATGGACTAGTTAGACTAGTATAGACTTGTTTGACTTAGGTTTGACCTAGTTGACCTAGTTTGACTTCTAGGGTTGACCAGAGTTGACCAAGAGTTGACTTTGGTCTAGATTGACCTAGATTCATGTAGAATGCATTGAATTGCATCTTATTATCATTTTAGACTCATAGTGACTTGTACTGTTCTATAGGAGACAGACACCACTCCTCGGACATTAGATATTCTTCAGATACTCATGATACATGTGAGTACATTCTCTGATCATTTCATACTTGTCACGACTTATATTCTTGCTCTAGATTACTTTACTTGATGCTGTCACGTTATCATCATGGATTGGTACTATATGAATCTTTTTTTGGAATGTTATCCCTCTTAGCGGGCACATCGGATACTTCGTGTCATGTGTTTCATGTACATCATGTAAACCTTGCTCTTGCGTTATTCATGTACACTCATGTTCTCTCATGTTCTTCCATGTATGCCCATGTACTTTCATGTGCTCTCATGTACGTTCATGTTTCCTCATGTGTCTCGTGTGTAACCAAAACATCATGTCCGTAACGTAACTTGACTGGATCCTTGTGTATTGATTGTGGGTAGGGGTGAGTATAAATGGTCATGTGATTTACCCATCATGTTCATTCTGTTTCTTTTCGTATGCAAGACAGCCTTCTTGGCTAGTGTCCCTCATGTTCACTCATGTACATCATATTCAACCTAAGCCAATTACATGCCATCTCGTACTCTAAATCTCTAGTCACTTACAGTTCTTACTTATCATGTATATATTTCCAGTTATAAAATATCTCTCCTGTTTTCATGTACATCTTCTTACATCGTTTCATGTATCTTACTCTATTGCTTGCTTTATATTTTTGCCATGATATGAACTGCATGAGATGTACTGTACTCACTCCCGTCCTGACTGGACCTGTTGAAAATATTACAGATGATATCGAGGACTTCTGCCCGACCTACTATGGAGCCCATCGAGACGATACCTGTGAGTTGGACCCACAGGAGGATCCAGCTCTAGCTGAGGACGTCATCCCTACTGCTTAGACTAGATTAGCTAGGCTTTATCTTATTTCTTATGTCATTTTTATTGACTTTAGAGTTGTATTATTTTCTGGATGTTGTGATGTTGTGTCGTTTAGACACTTAGACTTTCCTTCTATTTGTATCTTCCTCTGAGATTTTCATAATTATGATATCGTGCTATTCTGCCTTAGTTGTGATTGAGACTGTATTCTGTATTGTCACCTCCACTCGGAGTGTATATACTGTACAGGTACCTTATATTGTTAGATGTTGAGACTTAGGACAGCGTTCTACCGCCGACACTGCGGCATAGGCTGGACGTACCCACTTTTCGTACCCTTACTCTAGGGTGCGGGTCGTGACAGAGCGTCGCCACCTTGACCAAACTGATCATGCTGAGCCTCTGCCGTCGTGTGGCCTTTCCCCAGTGGCTATGTCCTGAAGACACATGGGCAACCATCCCATCGGCGAGCGCCACCTAACGTCGCCGAGAGTCATATGAAAGCCATGTCGATATATTTTCTTCCGATCTCTATTTCTCTACTTCTTGATTTTTATAACACTCAAGTCCCAAAATACGTAGGACCAAGGTACATAAATATGGCAGCTACTATCAAGTAGGCTCCAGTCCAACTCAAATACATATAAGCTAGATGTTCAGTCTAATTATAATTAGCAAGTCCAACTATATCTCAATTCACAAAATAGTAACATGAATAGTAAATCAAGTACACAATAGTTGATCAGACCCTAATACATTAGTTCTAGAATAGATAAATGTATTAGAGTGGATCCCCAATATGACATATATCATGAACAAGCTAGAAGAAAGATGAAGCTTATAAAATACTAGGCTATAATAGCAGTATGAGTCAATTTAGGACAAAAATATAAAATATGGATGAATATGATGACATTGTCAACTAAATATACCTAATATCCTAGAGAAAGAACCATCAAATACCCTTATTCTAGCAGCTCAGCAAAACTTGAAAAGACCACCAGGTCCTCAAGGGACATAACAAAATACATAATAACATGCCGAATATTATAGTGAATAACATGCAAGAAAAGACAAAAAACATTCACAAAGGAATAACTAAGACACAAGAATACTAAGCAACAGTGAACTAAGACAATGGCTTGCTATACTAGACGTGGCTAAAAACAAGTCAGGTAAAACCTATAGACTGTAGTCAAAGCAAGCTGTAAAACTCCAGTCCCAAAATACATAGAATCAGAATGCATAAAATGCTAGCTACTTATCCAGTAGACTCTAGGCCTACTCAAATATATATAAGCTGTCTAGAGGTCCAGTCTAATTATAACTAACAAGTCCAACAATATCTCAATCCACAAAATAGTAACATGAATAAAGAACCAAGTGCACAATAATTGATTAGACCATAATACAATGATTCTAGAATAGATAAATGTATTAAAGTGGATCCCCAATAACACATTTATCATGATCAAGATAGAAAAAGATGAAGCCTGTAAAATACTAGGCTATAATAACAACGGGAGTCAATTTTGGACAAGAATATAAAATAAGGAAGAATATGATGACAATATCAGCTAATTATACATGACATCCTAGAGAAACAACCACCAACTATCCTTCTATTCTAGCAGCTTAGCAAAATTTGGAGAGATCACCAGGTCCTCGCGGGACTAGCAAGATACATAATATACATGCTGTAACAGTAAATAAACATGCAACTGAAAGAAAAAGAAATAACACAACAAAGGAATGACATCTTAAAGGGTGGCATGCTGTAGAGAAGAGTGGTACTAGACTTGGCTAAAAATGAATCAAATAAATCCTATACACTGTAGTACAATACAAGATACACTCAATCTATAGTATATCTCAATTGTAGTTCAATGCAAGTAACTCCAAATCGAGAATGGTCAAGTAGCCAATACTAGTATTAATCTCCTCTCCTAAAGGAATACAAGTGTCAAATAAAATCCTATAACTATAGTATAATGCAAGATACTCACAATCTATAGTATATCTTAATTGTAGTTCAATACAAGTAACTCCAAATCGAGAATGGTCAAGTAGCCAATCCTAGTATCAACCTACTCTCCTAGAGGAATACAAGGGTCAAGTAAAATCCTATAGACTGTAGTACAATGCAAGATACTTCCCATCTATAGTATATCTCAATTGTAGTTCAATGCAAGTAACTCCCAATCGAGAATGGGTCAAGCCATGTTAATTCAGGTCAACTCCAGGTCAATCAATTAATGTCTGGTCAAGTCAAGGAAACATGGCATAGAACTGACAACTCTATCACAAAACACAGGTGAATACGAAAAAGACAAATAAATAAGCAATAAAAATAACTAATATCCTATACATGCACGTAAATCTAGAAAATAGGTAAAGCAGTAGATGATAAACCAAGTACGAATATAAAAAGCATGTAACCACATGACAAAAAGAACTACGATAGAAAAAGAAAAATGTAGATATTGCATAAGTTGGCAAGGTATACTTACATGTAGTCTCCGAATATGTGTACAACGGTCCAACTTCGGTATCCTCGGTTACACCATCACGAACTCCTAGAATAAATCAATCTACCAAATAATTGACACGTCGATGTCATACTCACACTATTTATATAACTATACCCTATATGGCCTTAACTTAATATATTCTAACTAAACTAGTACTTAACCATATTTATAGGCCAATTTTATATATATATTTTTATATATATATATATATATATATATATATATATATATATATATATATATATATATATATATAAACTAGTACTTAACCATATTTATAGGCCAATTATATATATATATATATATATATATATATATATATATATATATATATATATATATTTTATATATATATATATATATATATATATATATATATATATATATATATATATATATATATATAATTGGCCTATAAATATGGTTAAGTACTTAACCATATTTATAGGCCAATTATATATATATATATATATATATATATATATATATATATATATATATATATATATATTGAAAGAAGGTAATTATGGTGAACGCTCCCACCGGGAATCGATCTTCTGACCACTCGGGCCACATGCATCTCTCTTAACCACTAGGCTAGAGGTCATTTGCATATATATATATATATATATATATATATATATATATATATATATATATATATATATATATATAAAACTACTCGACTCAATCTAACATATATATCATTAAATCTTCCCACTAAAGTAATATTTAATAACATAAAAATATCATATTTAATTCTGGAAAATAGTATAAAATATTTTATAATAATATTTAGAGTATTCAATTCATAGAAAAAATAGGTATCAATGTCTAATATTGATCCATCATCAATATTCACTAACTTGGTTCATAGTTTTGTTCCTAAAATAATAATTTTTTAACATAATTAATTCTAAATAAATACTGATAAATAGGTAAAAATATATTTTTCATATCAAAATAAGCAAAATAATTAATTTAGACAAGTCTCATTAAGTTCTAAGTCGATTAGACACAAAGATATATCTAATATTTTTCAGTGACCCGACAACAATACAACATGTTCGAATTTTATTAAAATATCAAGTCTCAGTTAATTGTCGAAAAAATATATGTCAAGAAAAAGCGTAGGATGTCTAGAATCTTACCAAAATTATGATAGGGGTCAAAGTGGTCTGCAAGTTGCCAAAAACTCGTATCAAGAAAGATTTTGTTCAGTCTGGACACTGTAACAAAACGGACACCACGGACAAACTGTTTGGAACTATAAAGATGGCTAATTAGATATGAAAATAGATACATAAATATTCCATTAGCTTTGGTTTCATAAGAAGATGTCAAAAAGTATACGAAACGCTAAATGCAAAATATCATACCTGCTATAACGAATTCAGACTTGGAACCCAATTTCGGGTCACTTCTGAAATTCGAAACTCCTCACAAAGTTGCCATGGCTCCTCGGGAACTAGCTAAGATTTTAGAGGATCATCTTATGGATTTAAATAAATTGGTAGAAGGTTTGAAGAATTTGGTTTGAGGAAATTGTTTGGTTGGCCAACAGAAAGTTGCATGCATGGGATTCCCTTTTGGGTACGCTCGGATTTCTAAAAAATATATTTAAAAACGTAGAGAAGTAGAAAGGGGGAAGAAGTTTACATGACAATAAGGTCTTGGGAAGGATTTAAACTTGGTTTGGTCGAATTTGGAGGAGATTTGATAGTTTAAATCAAAGGTGTGTCTCAAAGAAATTTGATTGGGTCCAAATTAGAAAAGTAGTTACATAATTTCATTTAAAAATAGATTTAATTAATGTGGATGCACATTAATTGATAAAAAATAGTATAAATAATGTCTAATAGGTTAGGGTATCCTAGAATAGACTCACTGGACCCTAGTTGGTCGTGTTTTGGGTCGGTAGAATTATTTGGATCGATTTTAGTCCAATAAGTCTATAGTTGAGCCTGAAAATAAATAGCACATGAAAATTCGATTGAGTGGCATACCACTACATGTTTGTAGTAGGCTTAAAATAGGTCAAAATCATATATTGGGTCTTTTTGCCATTAAAAAGTATTAAGAAACTTTTATATATAACAAACGAAATAGAGTATAATTCTGGACCCTCGATGGAACCCTTCGAGTGCACTTTTGTTTTTATCTGGGAATCGTGGTGATGGAGAGTTTATTCTTTACTTTGTTTACGATCTGACGATGATCTTGAGTTCTCTGAATGTCTGGATGAAATTCGGGGAGAAGCAAAGAGTTGAAGTCAAATAAATGGAGTGATCCTTCTTTTTATAGGCGACGGAGTGATCCATTCATGCGCACATATGCGATGCACGCTTGGAGATTTTGCATGTAGGAATGCTATGTGCATAGCTTTGTTGGGCGCAAGGGCGATGCGCCAGGAGGTTTGAACTGAATCTGCTTAAAATTGCACTATTGGGCATCGGAGGAGCTGACACGTGGCATTTGTTGAGATTCATTAGTTGCTGAGATCTTGGATATTTAGCACCCGTTCATGAATAGAACTGGGTCAATGACATGTGGCACATGCACATTGCTCAAAGATCTTTGATTTGTTGAAGGATGATTTGATTTGATGCGCTTGTGAGATCTGGCACATGAGTAGACTTGGGCGTACTTCTTCTAGGAATCAATAGCAAGTTTGGGTCCATGGCTTTAAAGGCGCATGCAAATTTTTGGGTACATAGCTTTAAAGGCGCATGCAAGCGTTTAGTAGGCCACATGGCATAACATAACTGAAAAAACAAGTAATGATGATGACAACGTCGACGGCTCTTCGTTTTCTGAAAAAGCTGTTAACTGGCCAGTATTCAAGGCACGTGCTGTTGACTTCTAACTTTATTAAATGCTTTGATGGTAGACGTGCTCAGGTAGGCACATCACCTGTAGGGCACATGTACTCATACATGCATCAGCTGCAGGGTGCATTATGAGGTGCATGAGACTGGGGGGCATATTAGCTATGAAGCACATCTCCTTCGGTCAACCTTGTTTTAGCATTTTGAGGCTTGAATTAATGATTTGACTTAGCTGAATTTGAAATGGCAGATTCATTGCCATAAATACAAGGTTTATCGTACTAACTTCGGGAGCGTTGCCATTTAGCACATGGGTTTGGTTGTTCTGGCCTATAAATAGCAGTATTTGTTGTGAAGAGAGTTTGCTCGTTCTCATTTCACTCAACTTTACATTTGAGAATGAACTCAACCAATCCTTCTCTTTGGCAAGATGTTGTGCTGCGGGTTGTAGATATCATCATTCAAAGAAGCTTTAATTTTTATGACAAACTCCTTTAGACGACTAAGATTTGTCAAATTAGCTACGAACAGAGCAGTTCATGCTTGTGCATCTTGCTGGCAGTGTTCTTCTTCGAAATAGCACCGAGTACCAAAATATTGAGTGTCGGATTTGGGATTTGTGAACCCCCTCACCCAAATTGGATATTTTGATGTGTATTTTATATTTATTGTATTTATTTTAGCAAATTTTAACTCATTTTATGCATTAGAACACCTCACCGTAGCTCGGCCTCTAGTTACGTAGGATGATACCAATTCTTACAACGCCCTTCGTAGGAAGTAGCCTACATGAGGCATACTACTTACAGGACCCTTGCAAGCCACAAATATTATTTATTTAATATTTTTTTACATATTAAAAATATAAACCATAGTTCTCCCACTTTTAAATTTATCTATCTATTTATTTATTGATTTCTAGTTTGCATTTAATTCCAACTCTTCCTAAATTTTGACTAATTATTGCCCACCTATTTAGAGCCCAATCATGCCATATTAGACAACCTCTTTGCATGTGAATTTGTATGCATTAAATATTTTATTCCAATCAATCTCATTTAAATCCCTTCTATCATGATCAGTTCTTTGCATCTTGCACTCATGTGCAAATCTTACTATATTAGGAAACCTTGTCCCATGCAAAATATTTAATGCAGTCTCTTCCAATCAATTTCCAAATTGCCATACATTATTGAATTCCACTTTTAAATCCCTTTGTATGCCAACTAGAATGCATATATTTCTCTAATCAAATTTAATTTAACTCTCCAATTGGATTTCCATCATTGAATATAAGCTTTGACTTATGTTTCATAAATTAGGAAACCAAAACTAATCATATTTCTACCAAACCACCCCTTATGGGTTGTCAAAACCTATTTTTTTTATTAGGATTGGCCACCCCCTCTCTCCATAATATATATATAAACCATATATATATATCAAACCAAACCAAACCCTAATCACATATCACTCCCCCTCATTCCACCCTTGCACCCGACCCCTAGGCCATCGCCGACCGTCGGACACCCCCAAAGCCGCCGGCCGAACCCCTTATTTCTTTCTCTCTTTCTCTCCTATTTTAAATGTATTCTCTCTCTCTCCTCCAATATCTTTGATATGTATAAATTTGTATATATATATGAATGAGTTTTACTTCATCTTTAACCTCTCACCATGCACCATTAATGAAAACTTGGAAACCATGAACCCATTGTTGTGCCAAACTCTAATATGGTTGTAACATTGTTTAGATCCTGCAAGTTTATGATCAAACCGAGGTATATGTTATTCTCTTCTCTTTTTAATTTCTATTTTATATACTAATAGAGATTTGGGTGTGCCTTGGACAAATCTAAATTTGAAAGCTTTTAGTTAGGTTTTATGTTCTTAAACCTTTGTATTGGGGTACCAATTTGAAATCCTTGAACCCATTGTAGAAGCATGGAAAATACTAAAGAAATTGACTCATGCGACCAAGAAAGACCCATGCGGCTCAGAAAATGCGCGCGGCTCAGGGAGTCATGCGGCATAAGGAGCTATGCGGCCCGAAGCATTCCATGCGGCTCAGAAGACACGTGGCCTGATAGTGCCCCCCTCCGATCCATGCTGCGTTAATTGCTTTGACGGCTGACCCCTCTGAAAAGTTGACAGACCTGACACCAAAGCAGGTAATTATGACTCTGTCATGATGATGAATCTCTAGGGAAGAGAAAGAAATCTCTGACACGATCCCCTGAGAGCAACAAAATGCCACGTGGCCCTGCCACGTGGGTGTGCTTATGCGGCTCGAGGTAAAGACTTCCCATGCGGTTCAGAGTGAAGCTGTCCCATACGGCTCGAGTGGAATCATCCCTATGCGGCTCAAGAAGATCATGTCCATGCGGCTCAAGCAGACACACCATTATGCGGTTCATGCGGCTCATCATATGGTTCAGAAGTCTAAAGGAGGGGGCCACTGCCCAGACAGCCCTGACACGTGTCCCAAGTCTTATGCGGCCCAAATCTCATGCGGCCCAATCTGTATGCGGTTCCAGTCTCACCATTGGCTCTCAGGACACGTGTCCTCAGCCGATCAATCTCCCAGATTTATGGCAATCCAAGATCGGGTCGAATCCCAATGATCTGGGGCATGTGGCAGGAGAATAAATTTGATTTATTCGCAGATATTAGAGAATCATTATAAGGAAGATTTATGCCAATCAGCATTAATTGCTAATGGAGATTTGGTGTAATCTACCCTTAATGGTTCTGATTCGTCACAATCAGAAACGAACGGCCTGGATTGATCAATCCCCAGGCCGCCGCCATCTCCAAGAGCTAATCATTGGCAACCCTAGTGATCGCATCCCACTATTATAAATAGCAAGGTGCCATTCCCTTGTGAGATATCGAGAGATATACAAAAAAAAAGAAACCAGAGAAGAATACGTATACACAGAGAGACTTCCCCCATAGTCAGAGAGAGAATATACAGAGAGAGAGAGAAGCCAGGAGAGCAATCAGAGAGAGAGCAAGAAGGTATTTCTTCGTCAACGACCAAGCAGATCTTCCCCGAGTCAAGGCTGCGTACCGATCGTCCAAGGAGTAAGGCAGAGCGGCCGTCGCTTTCCCGAGCCTCTATCGTCACCCCCCAGAATTTAAAATAAACAATCGTACTTAGACTGCTGTACCTAGGTTTTCGTCCATAGACTTTCTTTGTACGAGCGAGTTTGTATTGTGAGTCTAAGTTCAGTCCTCCAATAATTGTTCTATACTTTTACAATCAATGGCAAACACGATGGCGACTCTGCTGGGGACTAACTTCTCCACGGCTGAGGAGTTGGTGACGCAATCGGACGCAGCCAAACTTGGCTCTACACAACAGAAGATGGTCGTACGCTTCGACCAACAGGCGTTCGAAGAGATGCTCTCTGAAGGTAGCACTGGCCCGGTCCAGAAGCGCACCCGCACCATAAAGGTTCGCAAAGAGTGGAGGCCAAAATCATTTGCTCCTCCGCAAGCCCTTGATGGGGTGCTCTCTATTGCTCAAGATGGCGAGAAAGACTCCCCTACGGCCCCACTTCAGACCGTAGACAACTCTGCTGTCCCCAAGTCCGGTAGAAGAAAATACTATGATGCTGGACTTGCAGGGGCAAAGAGAAACTCTACGCGATCCGAGCCACAGAAGAGGATTAACCGCAGGGAGAAAGCCCATGCGGCTACAACCGCCGACCGCATAAAGAAAACTCATGCGGCCACATCTGTCAGCCGCATAACTTATGCGGCTACAGTTGCCAACCGTACGGATGAGACTCATACGGCTATTAAAGTCAATCGCTTGCAGAAAATCCATGCGGCCACAGATGCCAACCGTATGCGGTCAGCCTGCACGGTCATGACTCCTAGCCGCATAAAGACTCATCCTACAACAAAAGACAGCCGCATGCAGACAGCCTGTACGGTACCCAATGCTAGCCACCTAGCATCCGTCCTACGCTTCTCTCGATCAGTCTTCGACCGGCTCTCATGCGGTCCTGACTCTGATCATTCTCTGGATGATAATCCAGACTCTGTGGTATTCGACTTAGACTCCTCCTATTACGCACCCATAAGTGCTAAAAGGAGGAAGTCTAGGGCAGCGCGGGCTCATCAAGTCCAGACGACTGCCCCAACCTCTAACTATCGGGGCGTCCCGCTGATTATCATGCGGGCCTCTGATGGGAAGTTGTATAAAACCACTCAAGTCCAGCCCCCGGCGGCAAACAGACAAAGTGGTTCCTCTGACCTGCGTGAGGTTATCCTCCACAAACGCAAGGAAAGAGAAGGAGCTTCGGGGTGTAAAGAGCCCTCACACGGACATCAATGCACCCAGATCATCGTCAACTGCTGTTGCAGTAACGCGGCGGTGACGGAAGACCGGCCATCCGTCTTCCAAAGACTACATCACCCGAGCTCAGAAGACGAGGCACCTCCTGTTGTCTCCTGCAAGTCCGCACAGAAAGTTCTCGCCAAGGGAAGAGGAAAGAAAACGAGCATCTCCAGCCCAAAGGTGTCAACTACTACAGCTAAGAAACCGTCGTCTAAAGGGTTATCCTCCACTGGAGTATTTCAACACACCCGTTCGAAGACGAAAACTGCTGCAGTAGGAAGTTCGTCATCTGCAACATTGGGGGTCGTCGGAACTGGGGGTAGCACTCCTCCAAACATCCATGACAATCCGATATTCCAGGAATACGGACTGGAGGAAGCAAATCCTCCGACGGATACAACAGATACCGACGTCCCCAAGGACATCCTAGACGAAGCAAGTTCCGAAGCTGGGGGTAGTGTTCCTTCCGAGTCCGAACCTGAAGAGAACATCCCCATATATCCTGATGATTTCTTGATGCACGGGTACGACTCGGAGGGTACATCCTCCAGCACTCCTTCCGTCACTCCTCATGTGAAGACGGTGTTCATGACAGACAGCAATCAAGGCGGTTCCGGTGATCGCCAGCGCATCGACACTTTGGAGGCCATATTGTATGCCTTGGTCAAGTCTGTAGACGAGATCAAAGCGGCGCTTCCTAATCTGCAGGGGGTACACCTGGCCAGACAAGCACGGGTCCCGTAATCAATGTAGATTCAAATTCAGCGGCACCGAACCCGGGCAACAATCCTCCCGAGATAACGGCCCCTACCGCGACAGATGAGGCCCGAGAAGTAAGAAGAGAGGTTCAGGAGCTTCGAGCAATGTTCCATGCCCGAGAAAACTCTCAAGACCTCAGGATACGGCAACCATATCCTGCTGAATGGAGGGATGTTCCCTTTCCACCAAGATATAAGCCGTTCAATATCAACCCATATGATGGCAAGACTTCAGCAAGTCGGTATATCACTTACTTTGAGGTCACTACCGACCATCTGCCCCATGATGATGCTATCCTCACGCGGTTATTCATTGGGGCATTGGAAGGAGTCGCCTTCGATTGGTACCGCAACCTGCCGGACAATTGCATCCATTCTTTTGCTGGCTTCAAACACCTGTTCTTGGAGAGGTTTTATGAGGTAGGACAGGACGTCACGATGTCTACCCTCATGGACGTCATTCAAGGAGAGAAAGAGCTGACGAGGAATTACATTGAACGGTTTCGTCAAACCGTAATGAAGTTACCATCTGGCAACCCGGACTCTTCCTTGATCGAAATTTGCCAAAAGAGACTACTCCCAACAATCAGTCTCTGGATGGGCGAGAGTCAATTCAAGGACTGGAAGGCTTTTATCATTAGTGCTACAAGTGCCGAAGAACGATTAAAGAAGGCTCGCCAACTGGGATTACATATCTCAGAGGGAGAGAACAAGGGCAAGCGTCCCAGCACCTCCAACGACAATGGGGGTAGCCCCTCCAACAACCGGGACAACAGAGGCAAGCAGGCTATGGTGGCCGATACAGCCCAGAAGCCTGAGTCGCAACCTGCGGACAAACAATGGCCTCAAATTACTTACTCTTTTGAAGACGGTCACGTCAAGCCTATCTTGGACATGCTCATACAAGGAGATAGGATTCAGCTTCCTCCACCAAGACGGGAGCCTCGGCCGGCTGATCTGGAGAACCCAAAGTTCTGCCATTACCACCGCTACGTCCACCATGCTATGCACGACTGCTACCAACTGAAACGATATATCCAAAACCTCATCGATTCAAACGCTCTGGCCATCGATTTCGAGGAGGTAACCGTGGCAGCCAATATGGTGTCCGTACAATTCGGCAGCTTCCCTCCAGCAGAGACCCAGGACGAGATTATACCCATCCCTTTGGCAACGATGGAGATTGCTAATCTCCCGCCTGCTCAAGCTGCTGGTCTAGTACCCCTCACCACCTCACGAGGGGAAATCATGTGGGTCCATCCGGACCTAGTCCACGAGGTAACTCAGTCCACTCCATCTTCTAAAAAGAAAAGTGGAAAAGTCAGATCCTGCCGTACCACCTCAGCAGATGAAGAGGAAGTCACGGCCATTGTTACTCGATCCGGAGCACAATCTCAACCTGTGGCTGAAAACTCGACTGATGATCATCCGCCCATTACCACGGATGCTCCGGGACCGGCTCAGCCTTCGACGACCGACAAGCCTAGGCCGAAGGAGACTCGCTTCGACAAATCCCTCCGAACGGAAACATCTCAAGGGCTGGAGAGGCCCTACAACTTCGACATCTTGGCGCAATTAGCCAATACACCGGCCAAATTGTCCTTATATGAACTCCTGAGGCTCTCGAAGGATGTCCGCACAGCCTTGAGCGATGCACTTCAAAATGCCGACGCGTACCTGGCTCAGGTCAACCTCACGGGAGGAAATCAGCCGGCAGACCTCCAAGACAGTGCCTGTACGGGAGCAATGCCCAACATCGTCTTCACTCCACAAGACATGCTCATCAAGACTAATCTACACGATCGCCCATTATACTACGCAGGCTACATCGGCGATGTAAAGGTGGACCGGATGCACATTGACCCTGGGTCTTCCATAAGCATCATTCTAAAAGGACTACTGCATCATCTTCGCATCCCGATGCATCGCCTGACCCCTATAAACACTGCCATCAGTGGGTTCAATTCGGACAGGAGCTACCCAATCGGAAAGATCCATCTGAAATGTCAGATTGGCGATCTCCAATCAGAAGTCATTGCTACGTCATAGATGCCGACACTTCATACAACATCCTTTTGGGGCACCCTTGGATACACGATTACATGATCGTGCCTTTCACGCTACACCAATGCTTCAAATATGTCGACAAGCACGGCTTCGTGAGGACAGAATTTGCTGACATCGATCCCTTCAAAGGGGTCGAATCTTATTACTCGGACTCCTGCCTATACAAAAAGTCGAAGAGGCACCTTGAAGGAGGAAATAAACAAACTGATGTTGAAGCAACCACGGGATCAGAAGAACCTCTGACAATCCACCTCCAGGCTTGCAAACCAGGCAATTTTGCACCCCTTACGGCCACGCTGCGTAAGGACGCGATCAGCCTCTCGGCACAGGAAGAGCAGTTGAGAATCCGGCTGCCAAGGTCTGGCCAGGTACCGAGACCCACGACAGGGCCACTTACCATCAGATTGCCGAGAGTCGGTCAATCCCAAACAGAGAAGCTCAATCCCTCCGATAGACCTCTGACGATACGCCTGCCTAAGAAAGGTCGTCACCCCGATGCGAGGTCTGACACTTCAAGCGAACCAGCCACCCCTCGCTCTGCATCAAGTGCCAGACTGAGGGGTTGCTAGTCTACCGACAACCCCACGCTCCGCTCCGTCAGTTGAACCTCTGAAGATCAAGCTGACTAGGACGCCCTCTCAATCTTCATTCACACAGGGGGTAGCCGAAGAGGAACCAGAGCTAGCCAAGTATGTGGCTGCCCACACTGACGCTCCCTCCACAGATGATGTAATCCCTCTAGAAAAGATACCTTACTTCATCAATAAAGGGTTATCTTTGAACTATACCGAGCTCAATAAGCTATGTACAATGTATGCTATGGAACACGGTATAGGCACTTACCTACATACACAGGTAAAAAATGTGTACACCGCTATCCAACTTACTCCAGTAGAAGACGCTTACCGAATAATCGAGGGAGGGGACCACCCAATCATCTTCGGCCGGACGAACAACCCGCATCCCCTCACCATGGAAGAAGTCGACTTCGGGTCAGATGCTGGAAGACTGCCTCTGTATCTCTATAGCCCTCAATCCAAATATCTCATGCAGAAACAGGGGTATGATCTAGAGACAACGCCAGGACTGAACGACGGCACTAGACGACGATTACCTTTGAAGACGCCAGCCCCGACGGGCAAACCACAAAACTACTATAACAAAACTCGATGCGGTTTAGGATATGTAACGCCTACTACGACCCCTGAAAGCTCAGATGAAGAATGCGACTGGCAGTCACATTCAACCGGATCACCGACTTCCGACTCAGATACCAGCATCGGAGATGTGTTTAGACAAGTCATGTCAGTCAACATGGTATTCACCGACGCTTACGAGGAAGACGAAGACATCTCCAAAATCCTTGAGCTTGAGCCATGGGCCCAGCAATTAGACGCACAATGGGAAAAGCGGTTCGAACTGAGAGAACTTCCTACTGAAGATGAGGTCATACAAGTAGATCTCGGCAGCAAATCTTCTCCAAAACCGATCTTTATCAGTAAAAGCCTAACTGACGAAGAACGAGAGTCGCTGTTAGAACTTGTCAGAGAATACATTGATGTGTTCGCCTGGAGCTATAAAGACATGCCGGGGTTAAATCCTGACATCGCTCTCCACAAACTCAATATACGGCCAGATGCAAAGCCAGTCAAGCAGCAACAACGATGCTTCCGCCCAGGCGTCATGGACGCGATCGAAGCCGAAGTCAACAAGCTAATAGCCAGCGGCTTCATTCGTGAAGAGCAACATCCTGATTGGTTGCTAATATAGTACCCGTCCTCAAGAAGAATGGGAAGATTCGAATCTGCATCGACTTCCGCAACCTGAACGAGGCATGCCCCAAAGATGAATTTCCCCTTTCTATCACAGACATCATGATCGACAATACATACGGCTTTGAACGTATGTCATTCATGGATGGATTCTCGGGGTACAATCAAATCAAGATGTCTCCCGACGACGAAAAATACACTTCATTCCGAACCCCGATTGGCACATACTGCTACACAGTCATGCCATTCGGTCTAAAGAATGCTGGCGTTACATATCAGCGAGCCATGAGTATCATTTTCAGAGAACATTTGCGCAAGACAGTGGAATGCTATGTCGACGACATCGCCGTCAAGAGTCGCCGTAAGGAAGATCATCTGCAAGACCTGAGAACGGTGTTCAACTTAATACGAGCCCACAATCTGAAGATGAACCCTACGAAATCATTCTTGGGCGTATCCAGCGGGAAGTTCTTGGGCTTCATCATCACTGCACGGGGTATCCATGTAGACCCCGAGAAAATAAGGGCAATCATGGAGATGGGTCCCCCGAGAAATCTCCGTGAACTTAGAGGCCTCCAAGGGAGGCTAGCTTATATCAGGAGGTTCATTTCCAACCTCTCCGGGCGATGCCGACTGTTCACCCACCTCATGAAGAAGGAAGTCTCATTCGTATGGGACGAGGAATGCCAGTGCGCTTTCGACGATATCAAAGAATATTTATCAAATCCTCCAGTCCTGGTGGCCCCGGTCCCTGGAAAACCATTCCTGCTCTATGTACGAGCAATGGAACACTCCCTCGGTGCCCTGCTGGCACAAAACAACGACGCAGGCCACGAGCAGGCCATTTACTATCTCAGCCGAATGATGGCCGGGCCCGAACACCGATACACCGCTGTGGAGAAAGAATGTCTCGCCCTGGTATTCGCCATTCAAAAGATGCGACACTATGTCACGGGGCAAACCATACATGTGATCTCACGAATCAACCCTCTAAGGGTCCTCATGACCAAACCAGGGGCACTCAGCTCCCGCCTTGCTACATGGGCGATATTGCTGTCCCCCTATCATATGATCTTCGTCCCGCAGAAGGCTGTCAAAGGTCAAGCCCTGGCAGACTTTTTGGCGGCCCATCCAGGACCGGAATCATCCAGAATATACGAAGAAATCCCAGATGAGGTCGCCGATTCAAATACAACCACCCACGATAACATATGGCGGATGTTCTTCGATGGCGCTTCAAGAACCGGACCCAAGGAAAACATCGTCGTCGGAGTCGGAATAGTATTGGTCTCTCCTACCGGGCTAGTGATCAATCGCGCCTACTCTCTCACAAAACCCTGCTCTAACAATGTGGCCGAGTACAACGCTTTGGTCATTGGCCTCCAACTCGCAAGAGAACTGGGGGTAGAATACCTTGAAGCATACGGCGATTCGCGATTAATCGTCAACCAGATTCGGGGGACGTACGAAGTCCGCCATGAAGACATGATCCCCTACCACCAAATAGCGATCAATATTATCTTATCATTCGAGGGATTCTTCATCGAACACGTCCCCAGACTCCAAAATATCGAAGCTGATGCCCTAGCAGGCCTGGCTACTTCCCTAGCAGTGCCAAACCACTCTCATCATTCGGTCGATGTAATCGGCCATGAGCTGGTCTGCCCCAAGAACAATGTTCAAGCCATGGCGAGTTATTCTGCTCAGATGATCGACGAAGCGCCAGACTGGAGATAACCATTCATAGACTTCGTGGTCTACGACATCCTGCCCGAGAACCCGAAGGAGGCTACTTCTATCAGACGGCGTTCTCTCAGATTCTTCTACGATACAGAGACGAAAATGCTGTATCGCCGCTCCTACGACGGATTACTACTTTGGTGCTTGTCGAACGCAGAAGCCAAAGAAGCCATACGAGAGGCTCATGACGGTATCTGCGGGGCCTATCAGCCTGGCCCTAAGCTGCAAGATCGCCTTCGCCGGATGGGCTATTACTGGCCCACGATGGTGGCTGATGCAATAGATTATGCCCGAAAATGCAAGGCCTGCCAAGTCCACGCAGACTTCATTCACTAACCATCCGAATTTCTACATCCGACAGTAGCGTCCTGGCCATTCGAAGCATGGGGAATGGATATCATTGGTCCAATCACCCCATCTTCCTCCCGAGGACATCGCTTCATACTTGCGATCACTGATTACTTCTCAAAGTGGGCAGAAGCTGTCCCACTCGCCGAAGTCAAGACTTCGAACGTAATCAGCTTCCTGAAGCACCACGTCATCTACCGCTTTGGACTGCCCTGAAGGATCATCCATGATAATAGTCCGCAGTTTATAAGCCACGCATTCTACCGATTCTACGACAAACACCGCATTCAGAATGTCGCTTCGACACCATACAATCCGGCAGCAAACGGGTAAGCAGAGGCATTCAACAAAATAATCATCAAACTCCTCAAGAAATTTGTCTCCTCTAACAAACGCGACTGGAACGAGAAGCTCGACGAGTGCTTATGGGCTTATCGCACCACGGTTCGAACAGCCACCGGGAATACACCATTCTCTCTGGTGTACGGGAGTGAGGCAGTTCTCCCATTAGAGACTCAGATTCCCTCACTCCGAGTCGCCCTCACTTATCAATTGACAACGGATGATAACTACCGACGTCGACTACAAGAGTTAGAGGCCTTAGATGAAAAACGCCTCCTAGCTCAGCAAAGGATCGAATTATACCAAGCACGCATCTCAGGAGCCTTCAACAAAAAGGTCAAAGTCAGAATATTCCAAGTGGGCGATCTTGTTTTGGCAGTCAGGAGGCCAATGGTCATGACTCACAAGACCACCGGCAAGTTCCAGCCAAAATGGGAAGGCCCATTTATCATCGAGGCCGTGTTCTCCAATGGTGCTTACCGCCTCGCCAAGCAGAACGGAGACTTGCTCATGTTGCCCGTCAATGGCAAGTTCCTGAAGAAATACTATGTTTAAACAACATTTTCCAGAGTTTCGAGTTATGTGCCCGCTGGTACCACTGAACTCAACCCCCTAATTTTCCAACTTATCGAGTCACGTACCCTCTTGTACCGCTGAACTCATATCCCAAATTCCCAAGTCATGTACCTGCTGGTACCTCTGAACTTACACTTTGATTCCAACATTCATGGATTGTCGAGTCATGTACCCGCTGGTACCAATGAACTCACCCTATAATTTTCCAGATCTTCGAGTCATGTATCCGCTGATACCACTGAACTCACCCTCATAGTTTTTCAGATTTTCGAGTCATGTACCCGCTAGTACCGCTGAACTCACACTCACCATTCTCCAAATTTTCGAGTCATGTACCCGATGGTGCCTCTGAACTCACATCTCGGTCACTCTTTCAGGTAGGAAGTTATGTATGATCATACCTCTGAACTTCCTTTCCGAAGGAGATCCCCCCTCATGATCTAATACCCACACTCCCAGTGCACAAAAGGGTAATCGATCCACAAATTTCCAAAATGGCCATGTTCTCATTACCTCTGAGTCGTTCCACTTCCGCCAAAAACAAATCACCCCTACATAGAACTTCCATGTCCTTATTACCTCTGAGTTGTTCTATGTACCCCCCTGTCAAAGAGACCCTCATGCTCACCATATTCTCAGCACCTCTGAGTCAGTATGATTGGTTCCTTTCTTTTAAACTTATTATCCGTATCCAAAACCAGGGTATGTTAGGGACAATGGGTCCACGCAAAATAACCCGATAAAAGGATTATTATAAAGCAAAAGAGTGAAGCAAATATATATTCCATTCAGTCAGAAATCAGTTACATCCACACGATTACAGGAAAGTTCTTCATTACAGACAAGACACCTCAAACCCCTAGTTACAAAAATACGTATACAACTCCTTCAACCACATTACGTATGAAGGGTGCAACTGAGGAAGATCTTCGTCCAGAATGGGAGAATCAGGATTCCCAGTGGTGTCACCCTCAGCAGTCTCGACAGTGGGGAGGACGTCGTCCCTCTCAGGCTCCGATTCTTCTTTCATTGTCTCCTTCTTAACAGAGGAAGGCCCCTGATTGACGCCAGGGAGCGACGGATCCTCTACCACTGCAATATCAGCACTCGGTGGAGACACTATAAGAACCAAAAGACAGAAAAAAGTGATGAGAAATGATAAAAACAGTCAGAAGATATTCAGAAGTGTTCATGCGGCTCGTTTAAAGACAACTCTTATGCGGCTTGGGCATGGAATATATTCCATGCGGCTCATAGGATGTGTATGCGGACCACGTAATCTAAAAAGCTCGCATCAAAATGATTATGCATGAAGCAATACAGCAGAGCAGCATCTTTTAGGGTTTTAGAGCACCCAATCTTCTACACAGTCCTTACCTTCGACGACAACATGAACATCAAGACGAACGGGGGGTGCGGCAATTGAAGATGAAGCCGACTTCCTGCTCCTAGCCACAACCTTCTTCACTGCCTTGGAAGCCCTAGGTGCCATCGTGGTTTGTCAGTTGGAAGAAGAAAGCAAGACAGAAATCTTAATCAGAAAGAGTCTAAGAGAGAAATCCTTCTAAATACCCTTCCATTTATAGAGAAAGGAGGACCAAGACCGACGCTTCGTACAAAGTAGTCGACTCTTCGGCTATCGATACTGACTAGTTAATTAGAGGTCAGAAACTCCTCTGATCCTGCCCCAAAAAGGTTTGCATATATGACATAATGGCGTGGCGAGAAGCTATGCGGCTGAACAATCTATGCGGCCAAGATCTCTATGCGGTCAGGGTTTCATATGCGGTTAGAAGAGCACGGCCATGCTTCTTATTCAAAGTATTTCAATTTTACAAATTAAAAACTTTGAAGGGGGTCCTGTAGAAGCATGGAAAATACTAAAAAAATTGACTTATGCGGCCAAGAAAGACCCATGCGACTCAGAAAATGTGCGCGGCTCAGGGAGTCATACGGCATAAGGAGCTATGCGGCCTGAAGCATTCCATGCGGCTCAGAAGACACGTGGCCTGATAGTGCCCCCCTCCGATCCATGCTGTATTAATTACTTTGACGGCTGACCCCTCTGAAAAGTTGACAGACCTGACACCAAAGTAGGTAATTATGACTCTGTCATGATGATGAATCTCTAGGGAAGAGAAAGAAATCTCTGACACGATCCCCTGAGAGCAACAAAATGCCACGTGGCCCTGCCACGTGGGTGTGCTTATGCGGCTCGAGGTGAAGACTTCCCATGCGGTTCAGAGTGAAGCTGTCCCATGCGGCTCGAGTGGAATCATCCCTATGCGGCTCAAGAAGATCATGCCCATGCGGCTCAAGCAGACACACCATTATGCGGTTCATGCGGCTCATCATATGGTTCAGAAGTCTGAAGGAGGGGGCCACTGCCCAGACAGCCCTGACACGTGTCCCAAGTCTTATGTGGCCCAAAATTCATGCAGTCCAAATCTCATGCGGCCCAATCTGCATGCGGTTCCAGTCTCACCATTGGCTCTCAGGACACGTGTCCTCAGCCGATCAATCTCCCAGATTTATGGCAATCCAAGATCGGGTCAAATCCTAACGATCTGGGGCACGTGGCAGGAGAATAAATTTGATTTATTCGCAGATATTAGAGAATCATTATAAGGAAGATTTATGCCAATCAGCATTAATTGCTAATAGGGATTTGGTGTAATCTACCTTTAATGGTTCTGATTCGTCATAATCAGAAACGAACGGCCTAGATTGATCAATCCCCAGGCCGCCGCCATCTCCAAGAGCTAATCATTGGCAACCCTAGTGATCGCATCCCACTATTATAAATAGCAAGGTGCCATTCCCTTGTGAGATATAGAGAGATATACAAAAAAAAAGAAACCAGAGAAGAATACGTATACACAGAGAGACTTCCTCCATAGTCAGAGAGAGAATATACACAGAGAGAGAGAGAAGCTAGGAGAGCAATCAGAGAGAGAGCAAGAAGGCATTTCTTTGTCAACGACCAAGCAGATCTTCCCCGAGTCAAGGCTGCGTACCGATCGTTCAAGGAGTAAGGCAGAGCGGCCGTCGCTTTCCCGAGCCTCTATCGTCACCCCCCAGAATCTAAAATAAATAATCGTACTTAGACTGCTGTACCTAGATTTTCGTCCCTAGGCTTTCTTTGTACGAGCGAGTTTGTATTGTGAGTCTAAGTTCAGTCCTCCGGTAATTGTTCTGTACTTTTACAATCAATGGCAAACACCCATGATTAAATCTTTTCTTATTTTATGATCATGTAAATTAGATATATATTAATTACTGATTTTTAATTATTATTCAAGATTTAAGTATGAATTTATAAAACTAGTTTTAGTTATGGTAATGCCAAATTTGGGTAGAAAATTTGTATAAAAGTTTATGCCAACTTGGTGGCCATGAACCCTAGTTGTTTGTTTTGATTAAAACTATATATTTTGATACATAAATTATTTATTTCTGAATTTAGAAAATATATTCAGATTTTAAAACTATATATTTAGAATATATTGGATATATAAAACATGGATATTTCCAGCTATTTTGACCTAGTTTTGCCAAAATATTTGAGTCCGACCATTTCAAACCTAAACCCCAACCAAAATCCAATAATTTGAACATAAAAAAAATATTAATTTTTCTATTTTATTCTGATTTATTAAGTATTTATTTCAGAATTGATTTTATTCCTAAATATTGGATTTTATGACTAGCAAACGACCATAAATGATCTAGTTTTGACTTCACTTAATGTTTTGGACCATAGAACAAATAGGCGGTGTTACCTTGATCAAAAAAACTTAATTTTAATAATTATCCTAGAATTAACATGGTTTATTGAGTAATTGTTTTAATGTGGTTTTTAGTGTAGTTTGGTAACTAATTTGTTTTGGTCTGGTTGTTTGATAGTGTAGTCAACCTAGTAATTAATAACTAGATAATAACTCAAGGGAATTAGTTAAGTAAAGCCTAATTAATGTTACCTTGACTATGTAGGTGTTCATGACGCTTCTCTCGAGGACGCCGGAGCAACTTCAGTTGGCTTACAGTTGGAATTGGAAGGCAAGTATGCCTTGTTAAATTTTTTGTAGTTACATTTATATATAGTCAGTTTTATTAGCTAGGAACATGCGTTTGAGCTTACTCAGGTGCAAACCAACTTTGAGTCGATATGTCATGTGAGTCCGTGACCTAAGGGTTAGCCGACTTGACCTATATATTTGAAGGTACATGGTTATCTTCAGGCCTAGACACAGAGCTGACACATTTTATGTCTAGTGAGATAAGTGCATTTTAGGACGTCGATTTGCATGGTGACTGGCCATCAGTGCGTATGATCATGTCACGGATAGTTATAGAGGACTAGAGTTAGCTTGGTAGCTTTGAGTCGACTTGCATGTTGTCGTCACAGTTGGACAGTATATTGGGAGGGGAGCATCGTCTTGTAAGCGTATGGACATCTCACCTTTCTTCTTTATATGGTCCTACGTGCTTTCGAGCGGTTGGGGACGTCTGGATTCTCTACCCCTATCCATGTGCCCTTGCGATGACTCGAGTGCATATTCACATAGATGGTTAGCTTACCCAGTTATATATATCTGTTTACTATTTTACATTCAACATGCTATTATGTATACTTGTATGTCCCCTGAGGACCTGACTCTTTTCAGATCCATACGAGCACCTGTATCCTATGGACTACGGAGTTGGTCTGCTACCGATGAGGATCTGGATGTTGATCCCCTGGAGTATCCTTGATGTGTCGGAGACTTTCTGCTTTGTTTTGGTGCCTCTATCTAGCTAGCTAGCATCCCATATGTTTTTCTTTATTGCTTAGAGAATTCTCTTATTTTATTACATTTTATCTGTGGGTTATTCTCCACATTCAACATGTAGATTTCAAAAAGTTACTCATATTTCATTCAGTTCCTTCATTGTGATTTTATCTGTGGATGAGACTAGATAACATGCATATGTAGTTGTATAGCTTGTTTATATTACAGCAAACTACGTCTGGTTAGGATCCTTATTGGTGCTCTATACGTGTTTGTACAGCTGGCATGTATTCGCGTACCTGGTCTGACGTAGTTCGGGACTGGGGCATGACATATTTTTCAGTCAGTTACTTCATTATGATTTTATCTATGGATGAGACTAGATAACATGCAGGTGTTATTGTGTAGCTTGTTTATATTACAGCGAACTACGTTTGGTTAGGCTCATTATTGGTGCTCTATACTTGTTCATACAACTGGCATGTATTCGTGTACCTGGTCCTACATAGTTTATGACTGGGGCGTGACATGTTTTTCAGTCTGTTCCTTCATTATGACTTTATTTGTGGATGAGACTAGATAACATGCATGTGTTGTTGTATAGCTTGTTTATATTACAGCGAACTACGTCGGGTTAGACTCCTTATTGGTGCTCTATACTTGTTCATACAGCTGGCATGTATTCGTGTACCTGGTCCTACGTAGTTCAGGACTGGGGTACGATAGGATTGATGTGCACAAACCTCGTTATGCTGGAAGAGATCAGGGAGTGATTTACTCGTTGACAAGGAAGTGATTCGCTCATAATGAAGAGATGCACCTTTGCTAAGACACGAAAGTGATGCGCCTATCTTGGACTTTAGACTCGGTTGTAGTGAACTTTAATGTAATGAAAAGTCATGTAACAGATTTTCATATCAATAAAAATCATTTTTTCATGCACTTTCATATACTGTCTTTCTATGATTCCCTGACATTTGTCTGTGTCCTCGGTGCATGTTGTTCATGGCGGATAAGTATCTTGGCCTCTTGATGTGTCTGAAATTCCATGCTTCTATAAGACCCTCTTTGAAGTTTTTAAAACTTTAGACAAGTTTTGGAATACTTTGAACAAGAAGCATGGGTAGTAGAAACTTTAGGCACATGCTTGTTTGCAAAAAACAAAAATGTTCCTTTATAAACTAGAAAAAAGAAAGTACAATTATACAATTGATTTTTAGGAAAGTACAACTATAAGAATCTGATCAGAAGACGATCACTTTATCCCTTGGATGATACGATGTCGAAGAACAAAGCCTTTGAAGTGTGCTGCAGCAAATGCTTAGGAGATTATAATCATTACTGATGCTTTGCAAGTGATTTGAAACTCTATTTATAGAGTTCTAAAGATAACTGTTAAGTAGTTATCCTGATTGGCGCACACTGCTGAGTGGCGCCATTCATCCCTTAGCGCGAAAGATTAGTTTAACTATTTGGATGCGAGGCATGTTGTGATTGATATACGGTTGGTCATGGGCAGTATCACGTACACGTTCTTTGAGATTAGTGGCATGTGTGCCACGTAATCTAACTGCTTCAGGATGATTTGATCAAATGACGTCCACTGCTGGGTAGCGCCTAGCGCTACTTGCTGAGTGGCGCCACTGACTAGTATGATACTAATGATCAACTCACGCCAATTGCAGATGGCGCGAGATAGCTATTTGTCATTAATGGCGGAGCTGACATGTCTGACCAAATCTTTTCGAGCGCCATGCGCTCGAGATTCGAACAGATTTTTCTCGACTGTCGTGCTGTCAGTCATAATGATAACTATTTAGCTTCCCCAAGAATATGGCCACGTGACGGGTAGCGCCACTTGATGTATGACACCATCTGATGGCTGGTGCCACTTGAAGATCTGAATGCTGGCACTTCTTATGAGTAGCGCAGGGTGCTGAGTGTATTTTTTAGGCTTCTACAAGTCCCCATCAAAGTTTTCGAATTTGAAAATTTTCAAAATTTGAAATACTTTGAATAAGAAGTAGTTAGTTTAGAGCAGTATCATAACCGGCCCGGAGGCTAATATCTCAGATGCGGCCTCTGAGATCGAGTTTAGTAACTAGAAACCGAATCACCTCCCAGTATAGAGCAGCACCGGGGAGATTTTGGAAGGGGAAAAGGACCAACAGGAGTCGTCCGACGGCAATTTTGTTCGAGAGAGAAATGAAAAAGAGGATACTCAACACCTTGAACCAGAAGCCCACAACAAACCCTAACTCCGAAGCAGACATACATGCGAATCTCCTAGCTAACATAGGTCAAAAACCAGTTTCCAGGCTTAAGAAAACGATTGACGCAGGCTTCGCTAGCCGGAATAACTATTTTGTGCCTTGGCCAAGATAGAAGGAGAGGTTTACCTGCACCCTACTGCTGACCCAGTCGACTACAGTAAGGACATATGCCCCAAGGCGACTGGAAAGGCTGACTCCACCATCAAAAAATCTAACAAAAGAAGTGCTAAAGATGTTACGCCCATGATCACTCGATCAGTCGCAAAACTCACCAACTCCCCCTCCCCGACCCCTTAATGGTTAACATCCTTTCGTGGAGTGTCCGGGGCCTCGCGAACAAACCTACCTTGAGAAGATTAAAATGTCTCAAGTGATTTCACAGAATTGATATTCTGGTTATCATTGAACCCAAAATCCCTTAAAAGAAACCCAAGTCCATCCAGTTGCAGTTGGACTTCCCCTCTGCTATTGTCGGCTGCCACGACATCTGGATCCTTCTCGCGGCTGACGTAAAACATGGCATCATTCATGACTCAAAGTAAGCTCTCTCGTACTGGGTGGAAACCCCTTGCTCCAGTCTCGGTCTCTTTTGTCCATCGTTCACTGGAGCTGCAATATTACCAAGCATAAACTGTTTTGGGATTCTCTGATTGTGTCACGACCCGCACCCGATTTTTGGACGCGAGCTCGTGAGCAAGCCAGCTACGTATCGAGTGGACTCCAGCCCGACTCGAGTACGTATAAGCTGTTCAGCATAGGGTATTATGTCTAATCTAAACTATATCTCAATCCACAGGAATTATATAAATGAGAATGAACAAGTATGGGTCATGGTCTGCAGCCCATTAGCATATTGTTCGATTAGACTCTAAGAATGATATGAGTCTATAGATAAGCAGAGTATATCATGGTACTGAATATAAAGCACGAGAGGATAATAAAGAAATATCACAAGCAAATACCTGTATCATGCATCACAATCCTCTACCATCCCGCTTTGCTAACTAACTCCAAACAATCGCTGAACCTGAAGAGATCATCAGGTCCTCAGAGGACTAGCAAGATACATAAAACATGCCTATCTAACAGTTTAATCATACAATAATATATACAGGGTATAAACAGGAACTAGACAGGAAACTGATATGTGGATACTAACAGGTAACTATGAACACGGACACGGGATCAAGTAAGCATAAATGAACTGCTGGAAGATCAATGGAATACCAACCCTCGCCCAAATGTGGACTCTCAGGTCGATTTCAAGACAAGTACCCTCGTCCCGTGTGTGGACTCGCAGGTGTAACCGGACAACCCTCGCCCTGTGTGTGGACTCACAGGTTGTGGGAAAGACAAAGGAATAGCAGTTCACTCACACATACTTGCAGACACGACTCAGTCAAGATACAGGTGAAGACACGGTACAACTTAGTCATGACACAGGTAAGGACAACTCTAGCATGATCCATGACGTAAACCAGCCAGGTATAACTACATTATCAAGTCATGAAATACTGATATACAAGCAAGACAATAAACTGGTAAATGCGATATCATATAAATCTATAACAACTAAGGTAACTAAAGATAACATACTACAACAGATTTACTATAAGCATGAAAATAAACTGTAGAGGGAGGCAAGGTATACTTGTCTGGTGGTAGCGCGAAGAACCAATAAGATACCGTCAACCTGTACACCATAAAGTCCAAAATCCACAAATGTCTCCGAAAGCTGAAACATACATTGCCAACATTTCCAGAATAGTCAAATTAGCTAAAATTGCCTGTCCTTAAGTCCAATTCTGAATATAGGGGCAAAACGGTAATTTTGGACAAAAATGATGTCCGTCGTTGGACCCGCATTACACCGAAAAGAGTGCCAGAGTTTATGGTCTCTAAACTCGTAAAACTATATGTCAACAAGTCCAGTTTTTCGATACAAATCCAACCGTATGTCCAAAGTTGGATTTTGGCGGGCCGTGCACAAAATCGCTCGTTGAGTCGGACCGTGGAGCCCGCAAAACGGCGGTCCGATTGAACTCTCTCAGAATTGGACCAAACTTGGCAGACATGACCATAAAAATGATACGGTCCTGTTGGCGCATGTTTTGTCTCGATCTGACGAGCGTGCACAAAGTAATTAGGAAATTGCAAAGGGTCGATACGGTAAATTTCAACGGATACGCATCAAATTCGTCGCGCACACGCGACCAATTTGAATTCCGTCAAAGTCCACACGTCCACGAAGCCATTACGCACCTTTCGATGCTTACAGTTCGCATCCACGTCGCCCGGATTGGCTGGACGCACGTCGTATCGAAGATTTTTTCCAAATTTTGAAAGCAGAAATCTAAGTTTTTTTCCTTATTTTTAAACACGGATTTCTTTGTACACTGTTCATGAAATCTAGATCTACAAGTTGTGTTCTGCTATCCTATAGGTTGTCTTCAAGTATGCTTAACTAGATTTTGAAGAATCGATCTAGATTGTAAGATATGTGCCTTCCAAAATGGCACACTGGACAGGGTTAATCCTGTTCAGTTTTTAAAAAAATAAGGGTTTTGTCCTGATTTCTCTTCGATTCCTCATCGAATCTCATCTAGTTCAACACTAACTAATTAATAGGGTTTCTAGACGGTTAGGGTGTCTATCCAGCGGACTAAATGGTTCACGATTTGATCAAACATATGCAAAGAAATCACCTGATGAAGAAAGGTACCTCATAGTGAAACTCCAGCCCGTTGCTTTGTTGCGCTGCTGTCTGTACGTGCCTCCTGCCGACCTGCGGCGGCTCTCGGCGGCGCACGCACGCATGGGGTGCGCCCAGGTGTAGGGGTCGGCGGCGTAGGTTAGGGTTGCACGAACTGCCCTCTGTTTACTCTCGATACATATATATATGTTGTCGACTAAAAAAACCAAGCGGGGAAGGTCGGGTTTCGTTCGCTGGCTTCAGGGAATTATGGGCTCATGGGCTCGGGGTTATTCGGCTAGTATGGGGTCCTGGGCCGGTCTGGGGAGCTTTACGGCTGCTGGTCGTATTCTTTTTTTTTCTTTTTCTATTTATATATAACTAAGTGTCTATATATATTATATATATATATATATATATATATATATATATATATATATATATATATATATATGTATATATAGTTGAATGTATACATGTATATATATATTCATATATATACATGTACACATACATGTATACATTCAACTATATATATATATATATATATATATATATATATATATATATATATATATATATATATATATATATATATATATATATATATATATATAGTTGAATGTATACATGTATGTGTACATGTATATATATATATATATATATATATATATAATATATATATATATATATATATATATATGTAAATATAAATATATATATATATATATATATATATATATATATATATATATATATATATATATATATATATATATATATTCATATATATACATGTACACATACATGTATACATTCAACTATATATATATATATATATATATATATATATATATATATATAATAAAAATATATATATGTATACATATATGTATACATTCAACTATATATATATATATATATATATATATATATATATATATATATATATATATATATATATAATAAAAATATATATATATATATATATATATATATATATATATATATATATATATATATATATATATATATATATATAAAATATATATATATATCACTACAACAAAAAACCCTTTTAATGACGGCTAAAAAGCGTCATTAATGACGAACCATGACGCTTTTTTTTTCCACAGCGACCGTTATGAAAACGGGTGTTATAAATGTTTTTTAAAAGCGTCATAAAATAACCGTCATTAATAGTTTCTATAAAAGCGTTATGAATAGTTAGTATATAGTGCACAATTCAGGACATTTTGAAAGCGTTATGAATAGATAATCTGTATAAGCTCAATGGAGAACATTTATAACACTCAATATTACTGAACTCATCACATTTATAATGCTTAATACTGCACATTATATATTACTTTCCAAAAACTTCTCAATTCAATTTTAAAACAACCACATTGAACTATATTCACAAGAAAACATTGAAATATTATATCACCATCTTTATTACATTATCTCAAATAGGGTATCCAAAAACATATATTTACAACTACTACTTAAATGGATCCTCAAAACAAGTAATCACTTTGGCTTCAACTTGAGCACCTCAAAACTGTCAACATCACGTGTAGCAAATCCCTGAAAAAGATAAAAACACGGAGACCAGGTCCTCATCATTTGTAAGCACCAAAAAGCTTTTCATCATCTCAAGTACCTTCTCAGCATAAGGAAGAAAAGCCTGCTCCGCAGCAGCTGCTACCGAGCCTATTGCAGACTGCATCAAGTCGAAAAGAAGGGTTGTAATAAAGAAGAAAATAATTCTGCTATAGATTTCTACAGAGAAAGACAAAAGAAGCAGAAGTACCATGCAAGTTTCTTGCAGATTTCGAAGACTAGTTTGGAGTGCAGTAATTCATACTTCTATTGAAAATTTGAGATCCACGAGCGTCGAAATGCAGGTCATCGGTGTATAAATATAAGATAATTAGAATCACCCTTGCTGTAACCAATCAAAATCTTTTCAAGAGGGAAAATAACACTAGAGGATCACAGAATACAAATACAAGAAATTAACCACTGACATGCAAAAAAAGCACCAAGTTTCTCCATTTGGACAAGATCAGTCTAGTTTTACTCTGTCCAGCTCACCAATTATATCCTCAAACTGCACAAATCATTGGAACTATAAATCTATAAGTTAAATAAACAATCTTATTGCAAGCATAAAGTTCATATTTATAATTTTCTGTAAGATTCCTATTGCAAGCAACCCTAGTAACCAACTGCATGGCAGCCAAGCTATCTTACAGCCTAACAAAATTTCACTATAATCAAAAGACCTAAGGAGTTCCAGATAAGCTAAATAGGAAAAAACCTAAGGAGTGCCAGATAACATGACTTACAACAATGGAATCGCCCATGTGAGTATGTGCATATTTAAAGCTTTCAAGGAATCGGTCCAAATTTTGGAAGCTAGATTATTTGCATGGTCAGCCACACCTTGTCTGTCATAACCAGCAAAAGCAACCTATCACTCAAATAAAAAATGTGTTAGAGCAATGGGTGTATATCAAAATGCAATGGCAAGCAGTAATGAACTAAGAAGTTGTATTTGTCAAATACGACTTGACTGAAAACTAAATAAAGAAATTGGAAAAGGCAAAATATATTCTTGAAAATATGTTATTGCAACAAACTAAATGTGGTAAGCAAGTTTACCACCACTAAATAGGGAAATAAGAATGAAGGTCTAAACTCGAACACTAGAAGAGAAATTAAGGTTTTGAAGTTAAATTCTAGAGGGAAAGTTTCAATATCAAATTTCCACTCATTTTCTTCCTGATATCAGGAATACAAAATAATCCCTCTCACAATAATGAAATCACATTAATTTGCCCATGTGATGGGCCAAAGAAAAAAGTTTATTTTCTGAATAGAGTTTATGCCAAATACAATGATAGGATGGATTTATGTGAAACACATTAATTAGCCCTAGTGATGATCTTGTCACAAGACTTTGTGTCACACTGGACACAACCTGTGTCATCTTGAGCACCAAACACCTTACTGTCGATCCAAACTCCCCAACCGAATACAGAACGAAATAGAAAGAGCTATACTTGAACCGAGATACTCACCAACGACATATCCGAGTGTCATTCATGAAAATGAGGAGTCACCAACCGAATCAAGATCCAAATCTCCTTGAGACAATTCATCAAACACATGAAGGACATGTCTCAAAAACAAACTTTCAGAAGATTAATTTAAGGTCCCTTAATTTAATTCGAGAATAAAGAGAATAAGGAGAAAAGACTTGATAACTCACAAATTAAATGTGAAGTTTTTTGAGTTCAACAAATTCTCGGATTGTCCTCTATTTTGGATCGAGTTCACAGAGGATTAGGTCGAAAAGATTCAGCAGAGAAGAGAAAAGATCAGACTCACCATATCGACTCTTCGTCCTCCCGAGCGAGTTCGAACTCAACAAATCGTCCAAAATTTAGTCGATGTCGTCGAAATGGCACAAACCCTAGTAACCAACTGCATGGCAGCCAAGCTATCTCACCGCATTTCTTCGACGAGTGACCCGGCGGCGCCGGCTCTTCCCGAGGATCCCGATCGCGAAGCGAAATTGAAATCGAAGAAGAAAAAATATAAGCCCTAGAAATCGAAGAAAAAATCCATCAGAAACCCTAGAAATCGACGAAGAGGAAAATTGGGGGAGAAGAGGTTTGAGGAGGAGAGCTGCTGCTCCCTTAGAAAATGGATGAGAAATGAATTTTCTCTCTCCCACTTAGCTTTTATACAGTGAAAGAATTACAAGTTTGCCACCGCTCTAAACTATTAATAACGCTTTATTTTATAAACGTTATGAAAAGTCCAGAATTAGCCCAAACCGTCATAGAAAAAAGGTATTTTTCAACTTAATAACGCTTATGTATCAGCCGTCATTAAAACTCCTTGTCGAGCGTCATTAAAAGGGTTTTTTGTTGTAGTGTATATATATATATATATATTTTTTTTTTTTTTGTTGTAGTGTATATATATATATATATATATATATATATATATATATATGCACACATACGCACATATATTTATATATATATATATATATATATATATATATATATATATATATATATACATATATACATACACATACACGCATATATATATATATATATATATACGAGTGTTTATATATATACACATACATGTATACATTCAAATATAAGGAATAAAATATTCTATATACAATTTATAATAGAAATACAATATACTTAAATCTATATACTAAAAATTTATATAATCAAATATAATGATATTTTATATATATAAAAGCCTAATTTGCCATATACCATGAATACGCTTCTATATATACTAGTCTACATGTACGTGCTTTGCACATATTTTAATTAGAATATCATAAGATCAGTTGTTGTCTTTCTGTCTTTTTCAAGTGACTATTCATGTGTTTGTGCTTCTTTTTTACAATGCCAAGAGATTCGAAGTACGAATTTTATTTTATTTTTAATTTTCTATTGAGAATAATAACCTTTGAAAAATGGTAAGGATAGAAAAATTTATTACCAATGGAACATGAAGAGTTGTATGGAAAAAAGAAACTTCATAGCATGTAAACTTTATTCCTTTGACTGTTAAACATAAATGACATGCAAGTTGACATAACAATATCATGTTTATAAAATACTCAAGGGTATTTTAGGAATTCAAAAGTTTCACCACCAAGTTTTTCTATTATATAGTAGAATATATATATATATATATATATATATATATATATATATATATATATATATATATATATATATATATAACCTAGATAATTCCTATAAAGTCCAACATATTTTTTAAGGACAATTATTTACTATATTATCAACAAAACATTATTTAATATTAATAATACTTATAATCTACCTTTAACAAATATTTAGAAAATAATTGCCAATTCCTAAAATATATACCAAAATATTTGCCTTTACCAAACCCGTCTACAAGGCCGTATGTGGTCCTACTACATGTCTACATGGGCTTGGATTTGACTTGGGCCCGATCTGGACAGGTTCGGTACAACCGGTTTCCCTAAAACTCAATAATATAATTAAATAATAAATAAAATCTTCGGTAAGGGTTAAATCGTAACTTGGCTTGGTTTTCCTTGTTAGGACGTCACTATGGCTCGGCCTTCCTTGGCATGGCTAATACACTAGTCTTGGCAC
This sequence comes from Iris pallida, assembly GCA_029216955.1. Taxonomy (NCBI): domain Eukaryota; kingdom Viridiplantae; phylum Streptophyta; class Magnoliopsida; order Asparagales; family Iridaceae; genus Iris; species Iris pallida. The sequence goes on along the minus strand of JANAVB010009596.1, from coordinate 8,758,338 downwards.
GCCACTGCACTATCAGTGCCACGATTTCTAGTCACCTTGTACTCCAAATCTCAACCATGGCTACAGTCATCTACCGTAATAATTAACTAAATAATTAATTCTAAAATTCTAAAAATTACCATTTAAATCAAATAAATAGTAATAAAAAAAATAATTCAAAATTTTTGGGAAGGGGAGCTACAAATCTACCCACCTTAAAATAATTTCGTCCTCGAAATTCTAATCCATAACTATTCCTTAAAAATCAAAGTCTACTATTACCTTAATTTCCTCAAATTTAATTTCTCTAAAAATATTTTATAACCTCGAATACTTGAGGACTTCTACCCACCTTTGGTCACACTACTCCCTCAAAGGTATGTCACTAAAGCTTATAACCTTCCATCAAGTCGTTAGAGTCATTATCCTTAGATATCTAAGGCATATGGCATCTATAATCCCCACATATCTATCAAACAACCAATATTCAAAATCAAACAATATTATACTATAACTTAAGAATTTTTGGTAAATTTTAGACAGCACGATCATTCGTCATCTCAAAATAAAAGGGACGAGAATCAATAGTACGAAATGCAAGAAAGTATAATCGAGAGCAAATATAGAGTTTTCAAGGACGTAGAGAATTTCTAGGAGGATTTTCAAAGCAGAGTGGATTGAGATTTCTAAGGGTTTATTCATTATTGCAGGCTCGTACCAGTACAGTTACGTAACCGGTACGATATGCTCTGACCTTCATGGGCCACCACAAAAACTTGTCACGAGCCGCACCCGATTTTCGGACGCGAGCTCGTGAGCAAGCCAGCTATGTATCGAGCGGACTCCAGCCCGACTCGAGTATGTATAAGCTATTCAGCATAGGGTATCATGTCTAATCTAAACTATATCTCAATCCACATGAATTATATAAACAAGAATGAACAAGTATGGGTCATTGTCTGCAGCCCATTAGCATATTGTTCGATTAGACTCTAAGAATGATATGAGTCTATAAATAAACATAGTATATCATGGTACTGAATATAAAGCACGAGAGGATAATAAAAAAATATCACAAACAAATACCTGTATCATGCCTCGCAATCCTCTACCATCCCGTTCTCTAACTAACTCCATACAATCGCTAAACCTGAAGAGATCATCAGGTCCTCAGAGGACTAGCAAGATACATAAAACATGCCTATCTAACAGTTTAATCATGCAATAATATATACATGGTATAAACAGGAACTAGACAGGAAACTGACATGTGGCTACTGACAGGTAACTATGAAAATGGACACGGGATCAAGTATGCATAAATGAACTGCTGGAAGATCAATGGAATACCAGCCCTCGCCCGAAATATGGACTCGCAGGTCGGTTTCAAGACAAGTCACCCTCGCCTCGTGTGTGGACTCGTAGGTGCAAACTGACAACCCTTGCCCCGTGTGTGGACTCGCAGGTTGTGGGAAAGATAAAAGAATATCAGTTCACTCATACATACTTGCAGACACGACTCAGTCAAGATACAGGTGAAGACACGGTAAAACTCAATCATGACACAGGTAAGGACAACTCTAGCAAGATCCATGACGTAAACCAGCCTGGTATAACTATATTTTCAAGTCATAAAATACTGATATACAAGCAAAATCGCCCGTTGAGTCAGACCGTAGGGCCCACAAAACGGTGGTCTGATTCAACTGTCTCAGAATTAGACCAAACTTGATATACAGGACCAGAAAAGTGATACGGTCCTGTTGGCACAAGTTTCGTCTCGATCTGACAAGTGTGCACAAAGTAATTGGGAAATTTGCAAAGGGTCGATACGGTGAATTTCGACGGATACGCATCAAATTCGTTGCGCACACGCGACCAATTTGAATTCTGTTAAAGCCCACACGTCCACGAAGCCATTATGCACCTTTTGATGCTTACGATTTGTGACCACGTAACCTGGATTGGCGGGACGCACGTCGTATCGAAGATTTTTTCCAAATTTTGAAAGCAGAAATCTATGTTTTTTTTCTGATTTTTAAACACGAATTTCTTTGTACACTATTCATGAAATATGGATCTACAAGTTGTGTTCTGCTGTCCTATAGGTTGTCTTCAAGTATGCTTAACTAGATTTCGAAGAATCGATCTAAATTGGAAGATATGTGCCTTCCAAAATGGCACGCTGGACGGGGTTAATCCTGTTCTGTTTTTTAAAAAACAAAGGTTTTGTCCTGATTTCTCTTCGATTCCTCATCGAATCTCATCTAGTTCAACACTAACTAATTGATAGGGTTTCTAGACGATTAGGATGTCTATCCAACAGACTAAACGGTTCGCGATTTGATCTAACATATGTAAAGAAATCACCCGACGAAGAAAGGTACCTCACAGCGAAACTCCAGCCCGTTGCTTTGTTGCGCTGCTGTCCGCGCGTGCCTTCTGCAGGCCGGCGGTGGCTCGCGGTGGCGCGTTCATGCATGGGGTGCTCCCAGGTATAGGGGTCGACGGCGTAGGTTAGGGTTGCGCGAACTGCCCTCTGTTTACTCTCGATACATATATATATAAATTGTTGACTAAAAAACAAAGCGGGGAAGGTCGGGTTTCGTTCGCTGGCTTCAGGTAATTATGGGCTCATGGGCTCGGGGTTATTCGGCTGGTATGGGTCCTGGACCTGTCTGGGGAGCTTTGCTGCTGTTGGTCCTATTCTTTTCTTTTTCTTTTTCTTTTTCTATTTCTATTTATATAAATATATATATATATATATATATATATTTATTTATATATATATATATATATATATATATATATTTGATATATTCTTATGAGAGATGTCCGATCCCTCTCCCCCCCTCTTCCCCTCCTGGCCCGCTCCGCAGCCCGATGCCCCCGTCCTCCCGTCCTCCGGCCAGCCGATCCTGTCACCCTCTCGCGGCGCTCACCGTCGACGGCGAGGACGACACCCTCGTGTGTCTCCGTACCCCACCGCCTTTCCTCCAATCGCAGGCAGCATCCACCGCTCGTCAGGCTGGTCCAAGTCCGGCCGCTCCCGCTTTGGGCTGCGGCGACGGCCACCCTGCTCCTCCCTCCCCTCCATTCTGGGTTCGACTCCGCCTCGGAGTCCCCCTCGTCTCCAGGCGCCTTGTGCGCCAGAGTTGGAGGGGCGCCCCTTCTCACCTATTCTTCCAGCCGAGCAGACACGACTACGTCGTCCCCCGCCGTCTCGGAGTCGATTGGCGTAGGCCCGATCGTTTTCGAAGGTCGGACTGGTCGCGCCCCCGATGCTGTCGTCCCCGCCGGTCGTCGATCCCTCTCCCCTTTCCCTCCCACCGTCAGTGTCCACTCCCTTCTTCCTCCTCGTACTCGCTGGTCGGCAGAGCTCGTCGCTTTGGTCGAGCGCTCCTCGGAGTTGCTCCGACAGACCTATCCTGCTGTGGCACCTCCGCTGCGCTGGCCCCCCTGGGCCGAGGCTCTCCGCCCGACTCTGATGACCCAGGTGTAGCACCTCTTGCCGCGTCGACGGTCGCTCCTCCTCTGAGGTGGCCTCTTCTTCCCGCACCCGGCGCCCGTCGACCAGTCGACGCGCTCGCGACTGACCCGCCCTCGATTCCCCCACCGGTGGCATGTTCGGAGTCGCTGGCGTCCCACCATTCCTGTCTTCCCTCGTGGGCCTGCAACCTCAAGGGGAAGCGCGCCTCGGCTATTGAGCGTTGACGCTCCCGCCGCTGAATCCTCGTTTGGACCGCCAATGCCCTCTTGCGCAAGGCTTCTTTGTGCAGGGCTCTCTTTTCCCTCCTCTATGGATCCCTGCTCTTTGGAGCAGCACGTGGAGGCTCCTATTGCGCGGGCTATGACCCGCTCCTTTGCGCAGCTCCTATTGAGCCCTCCATTGCGCTGCAAGTGGGCCCCTACCACGTGGAAGCCTCCTTTCTTCGTTCTGCTGCACATTTGGACCAGATCGGGTTGCAACCCCCTCCCCCTCTCGTGGGACCCACGGTTCCCTACTCTGTCCACTCCAACCGCCCTTCTGCGCAGTTGACTCAGCCCGGTTGGGCGCCCCCTTCTCGTGGGACCCTCGGCTCCCCTTGATGCCTCTGCGCGTCTCACCCCCTCCGTGGGCTCACTGATTCCCGCACCTCCCCCTCCGAGCATGAAGGTCTCCACCCATGCCACCCCATCCTCGCAGGCATATACGCGCCCTCCCGCTGGCGCGTCTCGCGGTTCCCTCTCGGGCAGCCCCCCTGCTGGGTCAGGCTCCGGTTCCCCAGGCTGTTGCCTGCGAGGTTCTCTCCCCCCCACAGGCCTTTGCCTGCTCGGGTTCTTCCTTGGCGCAAGCCTCCCATCCCCCGACAGAAGTTGATGCGGGCATTCAGGCCGGCGATCGCCTCCTTATATCGCCTCCTAGCTCTCTCTAGGCCCTAGCCGATGATCCCCCCTCTTCGAGTCGCGGATTGCCCCCGCCCCCTGGCCTAGAACCTTCAGTATCCAGAACCCTCCCCAGCTCCCCCTCCTTCGCGGACGCCCTGCGGCCCGATCGGTCTCGGACTGGCCCTATTCCGGCCGCGGAAGTGGTCCTGCCGGACGTCGATCTGTCGCCTCCGTCGGACGGGTACCCTATCCGGGTCCCCTTCTCCTTCGAGGAGATCCGATCCCTCTCTTCCCCCTTCATCAGGACTTTGGTACTCAAGTTCGGATCCGGATGCCCTAAAATCTCTATCGTTCGGAAGGCCATCTCCAGATTGGGACTCTCGGAGTCATTTCGAATTTCTCTTCTCGACCCCAAACACTTGTTTCTTCATCTTTCCTCCGACCAGGACTACAACAAAGTGTAGGTGAAAGGCTCAATCAAAATTGACACTCAGTTTGTCAAAATTGTCAAATGGTCACCGAGCTTTAATCCCAAGATCGATTCGACCATCATCACCTCCTGGGTCACCCTCCCCAATCTTCCCCTAGTGTGCTTTCCTGCTGCTGACTAAAGAGGATCGCCAGCTCTTTCGGAGTCCTTGTGGCCATCGCCGAAGAAACGAAAAACCTCTCCAAATGTAACTATGCGAAGATTTGCGTAGAGCTGGACCTCGCAAACGTGCCACCTAAAATGATCGAGATAGAACTCGGAGATCAGTCTTTCAGTCAACCGCTGGTTTTCGACAACAGCATTATTTTCTGTCAACACTGCCAGATGTGCGGCCACTCTCTACAACACTGCTTCCGCGCACACCCAGAAGTCAAGAAACCTATCCCCAGGAAATCGTACGATACGGGCACGGCCCCCCCTTCCCGCCACTCAGCGCAGATCCCTTCCACCCCCCGTCTCCGCTCAAACTTTCCCCATCCATACCATTTTTGTTCCTTGCACCACCCCCTTCTCTCGCCATCACTCTTCATAATTCCTTTGGAGCTCTAGACTCGGACCCAGCTGAGGGCGCTCCAGAGACGTCGGGCCCCGATTGCCTCTCTAACCCCCTATCCCCTTCACTCGCCATCACTCTCCATAACTCCTTCGGAGCTCTAGACTTTGATCCGGATGATTGCTCTCCAGAGACGCCTATCTCCGGTGGCCTCCCTAGCCCCCCACCCTCTCCCCATACCGGCCTCGCACTCGTTCCCCTCCAGATTCACCCCATCTCTCCTACCTCCCCCGATGCTCCCACCCAAGCCTCCTCCTCCGAACTCGTGTCTCCCGATGTTCAGTCTTCGGCCAGTCTCAGACCGAACTACATCGGTGTAGTAGTTGGGGCTCCGTCCTCTGCCGATCCTCCTCCCCCTCCATGTCCGGCCATGGTTCCTCCTTGCCCGCTCATCGGCAGATTTTGGCAGGCTCAGAAAGCAGGTTTCCTTGACCGAGACAATCCTCTTTGCGCTCTGGCGGAGTGTCAAGACTCTGATAATTCCCCTTCGGCAGTCACAGTCGCCAATTCGAGTTCTGATGGGACTCGGGCCCCGGTCAGTACCAGCCCCGAAAACATCATTATCAAGAAAAAGAAGAAATCCAAGAAACAAAGGCAGCGTACGGCGATGACAACGAGATCTGCCGTAAAGCTGCAAAACATCCATGACTCCTCCCTTAATGCCTAATATTCTTTCTTGGAATGTTTGAGGCATTGGGAATAAACAGACTTTGAATCGGATCATCAGCCTCACCAAATCCAATCGGATTGATTTACTGGTCATTATTGAACCCAAAATATCCTACAAAAGAATGAAAGAAATTCAACTCAAGCTGGGATTCCCTTCCGCTATCTCCGGATGTCACGACATTTGGATCTTCTTCAACGCTGATTTTCGCTTTGGCATTGCTAATGACTCCCCTCAGGCCCTCTCCTGTTGGGTTGAACATCCGCTTTCAAGTCCCGCATCTTGCTTTCGGCCATCCACGGTAGCTGCAGCATCCCGGAGCGTAGAGCTCTTTGGGAGCTTCTGTCGGGGACCTCCCTTCCCCACGACGATATGCCGTGGCTTTGTATCGGAGATTTTAACACAGGTCTCTTGCAGAGAGGAAAAATTCGGTGGTCGTGACCCACCTCATTTGGCCATGGAGGACTTCAACAACTTCACCTTATCTGTCCACCTTTTCCACTCTCCCCTTTCTCGGCAACCAGTTCACTTGGTGCAACATACAAGATGGATCGCGTAGGCAGTACTCCCGCCTTGATCGTGCCATGGTGAATGACTGTTGGTCAGATTTGGATTGATCAGTAATCTGTCGCACCTGAACTCCACCGAATCTGACCATTCCCCACTACTTCTTGAGATTAACAACTCCCGTAACCCCATCAATAAATCCTTCCGCTTCCTTGACTTCTGGCGCCACCACCCCGAGTTCATGCACATTGTGGAAGAGGCTTGGGCTTCTGTCACACACCCGGATCCTCTGGTCAGAATTGCTACCAAACTCAAAGCTACAAGGAAAGCCCTTACGGTCTGGAGCAAAACTGCGTTCGGTGACATTTTTCAAGCCATTAAAGATGCCGAAGACGATGTCACCCGTGCGGAGATAGACTTCGCCGTCTTCAGTTCCCAGGAGAATCGCGCCACCCTTAACCTCGCCAAGGCCATCCTTAAATCTAGAATCAAGGTTGAAACTGAATTCTGGAAACAAAAGGCTAGATTAACCTGGGACATGGAGGGGGACAAGAACTCTGGCTTCTTTCACAAATGCGTCAAAGGGCGCAGAAGCTCTTAAGATACACATCCGCGACGAAAACGGCCAACTCCTGGACGATCAGGAGAACATTCAGACGGCAGCCACGAGTTATTTCTCCAACATGTTTGCTAAAGAGGCCGTGGTTAAAGATGACGGATTCCTGTCCGAGATCCCCTCCTGATTTGCCAGGGATAATGACAACCTCAGCGCTCCCCCCTCTGTTGACGAAGTGAAGACCGCTGTGTGGTCCATCAATGCTAACAGCACGGGGCCGGACGGATTCAACGGGGTTTTTTCGAACATGCTGGGACATCATTCGGTCCGACCTCTGGGAAGACTACGCCTTTTTTCAAGGAGCCTCGTATCCGAAATCTATATCTCCGCCCACATCATCCTCATTCCCAAGAAAGACAACCCGGAGACCTTTAAAGACTTCAGACCAATCATCCTCTGCACTTTCACCAACAAAATTATTTCTAAAATAATCGCCTCCAGAATGTCGGACCTCCTCCCCAGAATCATCTCTGAAGAACAAAGCGGCTTCGTCAAAGGGCGTAATATCACAGATAATATCCTCCTGGCTCAAGAAATGATCACTTGCATGAAATTCCGTCCAGGGGGGAACGTCGCCATCAAACTGGACATGGAAAAAGCATACGACCGTCTGGACTGGCAGTTCATGATTTGGGTGTTCAGAGCCTTGGTTTCTCTGAACAGGTTATCGACATCATCTTTAGATCCATCAACAACTCCTGGTTTTCCACCATTATCAACGGCCAACCTCAGGGTTCTTCAAAGCCACTCGCGGAGTCAGACAGGGAGACCCCCTCTCCTCCACCATTTTATCATCACGGCCGAAGCCCTGAGCAGAAACCTCAAAATCATGCGCGAGCTCCCGGATTCCAGCACTTTCACACAACGACCGGTTGCCCTCTCATAACTCATCTTGCGTACGCGGACGATATCCTCATTTTCTCGCTGGCGCTATTGGGGCCATTGAGGTGGTTATTAGAACTCTTGCTAACTACACTAGTTGCTCTGGCCAGAAAATCAATAACAGTAAGAGTGTGATCTACACTCATCACAAAGCCGATAGAGCCCACTCAGCAGTGCTGTCCACCATGACCTCCTTCTCCACAGCTTACCCCCTTTCATGTACTTAGGCTGCCCGTTGGTGTACGGTAGAGCGAACTCTGGCATTTTCGATCACATGGTGGGCAAGATTCGCCAGAGAATTGCGGGGTGGCACAACGCCACCCTTTCCCCGGAGGGAAGTTAATTCTCATAAAGCACGTACTTTCCTCCTATCCCCATTTACACCCTAGCGTGTGCTCACCCCCCATCAAAGTGCTCCATTCTATTGAGTCCATTCTCGCCAATTTCTTTTGGGGTCACCTCGAGGGAAAGAACAAGCATCACTGGGCCAGTTGGGCTACTATGGCCAAACCTACTGAAGAGGGTGGTCTGGGATTCTGCAGACTTGCCCACATGGTCGACGCCCACTCGGCTAAATTATGGTAGAAAATCGCTCCGAAAACTCGATCTGGACCAGGTTCATGAGAGCGAGATACTCCAGATTCTGTCACTTAACAGAGGCGTCTGCCAAAACAGATCTTCTGCGTCGTGGTAACCTAGCAGAACGCACTTGCGCTTGACACTGGGCAATGGTCATTCGCAGGCTTGCAAGGAACGCTGGTTGGGGGACGGATCCTCAGACCCAACGCTTCTACTCCGCCGCTGTGCGAGATCCGGGATTTAGGATGAAGACACGTCTAGGTAGAATTGGGATAGAGTTCGTGATTGGCTTGGCCCGGCGGTCATGGCGAGCCTGGCCACTTCGCATCTGTCGATCAATGAAGCTCATGACGTGCTCAGATGGTCCCCCAACCTGGGGGGCGTCTTCACCCTCGCATCGGCTAGAGCCACCATCAGAGAACCCAAGTGACGACCTCCCCCTCCGCCAAGTTTTGGCACTCGTGCATTCCAGTGAAATGGTCCATTCTCTTATGGCGTGCGTGCGTCGAAAACTTCCTACGGACGACGCCGTCAAATCCTTGGCTTTAGTCTGGCGTCCAGATGCCACTGCTGTGTTAATCATCAACCAGAATCCGTCGACCACGTTCTTCTTTCTGGTGAATCAGCCTCCCACATTTGGTCGCATCTTCACAACAGGTACAAATTGGTCCCCACAACGGGGGCATCAACGATCTGCTGGCCAGCTGGAACGCGTCTACGGGCATCAGATCGTCGCTGCCACCGCATTTTGGGTTTTATGGAAAAACAGAAACAAATACAGATTCGAGGGACGTCAATTATCGCCTCCCCAATTGTTCAGTGAGGTGGTTCGCAAATCTTCAAAAGACAGAGACATTGCACTCACACCTCCACCCAGTTCTGGGATGCCCTGGACTACTGACAGGGGCTGGGGCGCTCTGTCCTTAGGCGCCGCTTTAACCGCATAACCTTCTCATGCTCGGTCCTGTTACCGTTTTGTGGGCAACACTTTGTGTTTTTGTCTTTGTTTTAGTTCGTTCTTCGCGCGAGGCGCGCTTACTTGTATAGGCTTCGGCATTTTGCGCCTATCATTCAATAAAGGTTTTATTTCCCAAAAAAAATATATATATATATATATATATATATACATATATACATATATACGTAATTTATATTGTACATATACATATATACGAGTGATATATATACACATACATGTATATATTCAAATATAAGAAATAAAATATTCTATATACAATTTATAATAGAAATACAATTTACTTAAATCTATATCTAAAAATTTACATAATCAAATACAATGATATTTTATATATAAAAGCCTAATTTGCCATATACCATAAATACGCTTCTATATATATATTATATATATATATATATACAAGTATATATATATATATATATATATATATATATATATATATATATATATATATATATAACCTAGATATTTCTATAAAGTCCAACATATTTGTTAAGGACAATTATTTACTATATTATCAACAAAACATTATTTAATATTAATAATACTTATAATCTACCTATAACAAATATTTAGAAAATAATTGCCAATTCCTAAATATATACCAAAAATATTTGCCTTACAACCGTCTATAAGGCCGTATGTGGTCCCACTACATGTCTACATGGCTTGGATATTACTTGGGCCCGATCTGGACAGGTTCGGTACAACCGGTTTTCCTAAACTCAATAATATAATTAAATAATAAATAAAATCTGCGGTAAGGGTTAAATCGCAACTTGGCCTGGTTTTCCTTGTTAGGACGTCACTATGGCTCGGCCTTCCTTGGCATGGCTAATACACTAGTCTAGGCACGCCACTGCACTACAGTGCCATGATTTCTAGTTACCTTGTACTCTAAATCTCAACCATGGCTACAGTCATCTACGATAATAATTAACTAATAATTAATTCTAAAATACTAAAAATCACCATTTAAATCAAATAATAATAATAAAAAATAATTCAAAATTTTTGGGAAGGGGAGCTACAGATTGGCATCCACCATAATTACAACAACCTTCCTCGCCTCAACATTGGAGACTTCAACTCTGTCACTAGCAGGAAGGAGAAGTCGGGAGGTCGGTCTCCTCCTACGTTAATGATGTACGACTTTGTCGACTTTAATTTCAAACCCACATGGCCTCGTTTATGTTTTTCGACAGCGCTTTCACGTGGTGTAACATGCAGGATAGAGCACATCGACAATACTCTCGCCTTGATCGTGCTCTCATTAACTCTCAGTGGTCCAACCTCGAGCTCAACTCTAGACTCACGCACCTCAACGCCACTGAATCGTTTCACTCCCCACTCCTCATCAAGTTCGACAGAATAATAATCAGCCCAAGAAAAGTTTTTGTTTTCTCGATCTTTGGATCCATCACCAGTAGTTCAAGGACACCGTGTCAGCTGCTTGGAGAGAACCTGATGCCCTCGACCCTCTCGAACGTATGGCAGCAAAACTGAAAGCAATCGAGAAAATAATCACTCAATAGATTACAAGAATTCTGGAAAAGTACAACTGTAGGAATCCAATCTAGAAGACGATTGCTTTATCCCTTGGACGATGTGAACTTTGAAGATGGTAGCCTCTGAAGTTGAAGGCAAAAGCCTCGGAAGAATGCAGCAGCACTTGGGCAAGAACTCCTGAACTCTCTGATATTTCTGAACTTTATGTCTGATGCTCTTGAAAGAAGACTTAAAACTCTATTTATAGAGTTCTGGAAATAACTAACTTTTAGTTATTCTGAATGGCGCAAGTTGGATTGCACAGGAACTGAATTGCGTAACATCAGACTGCGCATGCAGTTGCCTGGTCGTGGGCCATCTGTCTTGGACACATGGCATCATTTGATTGAAATGCGCATGATCGTGTGCAGACGGTTGCCACGTAACGAGCAATTGATGGCATGAAGCTACGTGTACTTTGTCAGTTGTCATGATGAAGTGCGCCACATGAATTGCGCTGACTTCGATTGTGCTGAGATTGATTGTGGGGCTGGATTGCGCAGGCACTGGATTGCGGTGCATGTACTGCTGTCTTTAAGCGCTGTGCGGCGCAATAAACGAACAGTCTTCTCGTTCTTTGTGCTGTCAAATGTCAGAAGATTTGATTGTGTCAGGTAATGATGATATTGCTATGTCAGCTTGTGCAGTTAAAAGTGTGCGCAGTCTAGTGTGCGCAATCTGATGTATGCGTAGTTCATTTGAAAGTTGTATTTCTTGATTTTCATGATTTTGTTGATGGTGCAACTTGATTTTTAGGACCTACAGGGAGTGCCAACCATTTTGTTGAGATTTCTGCTGAGTGCTTCTGCAGAAATGATGAAGATGGTAGAAGATAATGGGTCCCCCTGCTTGACTCCTCTGCTAGATTTGAGGAAACCCTCTACTTGACCATTGACAACTGTAACAAACCCAGTCCCAAAATACGTAGGACCAAGTACGTAAACATGCCAGCTGCATACATACGAAGCATACTCCAATATACGAAACCATGTATGTATACATATGCTGTAAAATACAGTAACCATGAAACTAATCTCATCCCAATAAATATATATTAAATTAATAAATGTTATTTGTACAAAACATTGGGCGGAGACAATCCACTGCCAACAAAAGAGAGAAATACATAGCAACGATGGAAGAGTCGAGCGAAGTGAAAGACGATCCGAAAGCTAGCATGACGAAGGTAGATTATAAACTATGTCCTTGGTTAGAGCACCTGCGAAAATCACTAACACACCTGGAGAGATCACCAGGTCCTCAGAGGACTAGTAAGATACATAATATACAAGCCAAAAAGTAACAATACGAGTATGCAGAGAAGTAAGAAATAATGAAAGAAATCAACCGAGTCAGAATAAACTAAGATACCAAGATCTAAGACACAAAGATCCTAAGACACAGACAGGCCATATTAGTCGTGGCTAATAGGTCAAATCTAGACTGTAGTCAAGGCAAGCACTACCAATCTATAGTGTCTCAATCGCAGTCAAGGTAAGCACTCCAATCGAGACGGTAGACATTTCTAGTAAAATAATCTCATAGACCGTAGTCAAGGTAAGCACTCCCAATCTATAGAATGTCAAAGTCAAGTCCTACTCAAGTCTGTCAAGTCAAGTCAAGTCAAGTCAAATTATGAGAGTCAGTAGTGTAGGACTAGACGACTCTATCACAAAACACGAGTGATCACGAAGACAATATAACACACACTCAATGTATATCAAGAATGTAAATATACGCTAACAAGGTAAGTAGAACTGAAACAAGGTAAGTAACCGCAACTCAAGATAAAATAATCATGTATGTTGGAATAAATAGCACTAAGGAATTAAAGAATATGCATATAAAAGGTACTGTATGATTTGGCAAGGTATACTTGCTTGATGTCCGAGTGAGGTAAGATGATGTCCTGGCGACGAATCAACAACAACGCACAAAGAGGAAGGTGTAGGAACAACTTCGGATGCTGAAAATAGTTTATTATCTAATTATAATTAATACTGCACCTATTAGATTTATTTAATAGATTCTGAAATTAGGATGGCATATTTTTCGTATCAGCTTTCCGAAAAACTAAACGGATCGTATTTTCGTTTCCGGAATCTTCCGAAATCGCAAAAATACTAAAACACGTTTATTTTTGGGACACTAGATACTCAAACAGTTTTGCAAAAATTTATAGAATGAATTTGTCTATTAAAATATTTTTCGAAAACCTTACCTCGATACGCTTCTTTTAAAAAAATTGGAGACGAAACGGAGTTCGGAGCTAGGAGATATCATCGTTCCAAGTTGCTCTTGCTGCTAAAACGCGGGGCTGAATTCTAATGACGAATTTTAGAGTTTCTATTGGACTAAAAATAATTTATAATTATGGCTGATAGAAGGGGGATGTATTGGGTTTATATAGGTATTTATTTCAGATTTATCTCCTAAATTAGATAGGATTTGATTTAAATTGATAGAAGTTACTTTGTTATGATATAATATAGATAGGGATACTTTCCTATTAGACTTAGGATTATGATTAACTTAAATATAGTTCATATTTATATAAATTATCTATAATATTATTTAAAATTACTATAGATAATAAATAGAGTTAATTATTTAAACAACCTTCATCTAATCTTATTTATACAAGCTGAAATATTTAATACTAATTTGACATTTATTCTATATTATGTAAATAGTGTACAATATAAGTAACATGTAAAAGTAATAAAAGTTATGAAATAAATCCTAAAATTTTGGAAAAATTGTATAATATAGTTTAGATCCTTAATGTACTAGAAAAATAGCTTTATATATTTTATACTAAATTCACTAATGAGCAATACTAATATATGTAAAATATATTGGAATGACACCCGGGGTCGGACCCGAGGCCGTCACGGCTGACACGAGGAAGCGGATACTGACACGATGCAGTCTCTTGTAGTGGAAAAATATTTGTGATGAATAATTGTGGAGGAAAATAATATGGAGGCTTCCCCTATATAGGGGGTGGAAACTCCTAGCGGGATAAGGATTAAGAAAAATTAAAACCCCCTTTAGATAATCTTACTTTTAATTTAAATTATTTTAAAACCGATTCAATCCAAATCCAAATCCAACTCAATTAAATCTAGATAATTTCAAATCCAAATTAAATATAGATAATTCCCATCTTTAAATTAAACTTATTTAAATTAAATCAATAAAATCTAATCAAAGTTTAAATTACCATAATAAGTTCAAAATATCTTTTCTAAAAATAATAAGAATAAATAATTTTGTAAATCCAAAAATACGTGAATAAAAATTTGTACATCCAAGCAAATAAGATATTTACATAAAATATAGTTTTCTAAATTAATATCTATATTTGAACAAGATATAAAATAATCTTTTATAAAAGTTGTCACTACCACATTTCTAGCTTGGGTATTTTGGTCTTTTTTAAAATTTTGGAATTATTAGTATTAATTATAATTATTAGAATTTTCAGTAATTTTTAGTATATTTGATTTGGTGCTATATTTGACCTTGACTAGTGTTGACTTAGGAGACTGTCCTAGAGGCTAACCTAGGTCATGACTACTTGGTTAGAGTGTTTAACCCTAGCTTGACCTAAGTTAGTGATATCAAACTCATTAGAATTTATTAGGAGGAAATAGGAATTAATTTGAATAGAGAATGACTTGTGATTTCACAAGTCATGATTTATGACTTAAGCCCATAGAGGCCCAACCCAACACTAGTGGAGCCCTAAAACTAGCCCAATAGCCCATGGCCGGCTAAGCCTATCCCCCTTCTATTTAATCCCTCCTAGAATTTAGGGCTAGCCTCCCTTAGAAATATTTACAAGTTTGAGAAAGAGGTAAGTCCCCAACTTCATTAATTCCTAGAAATTTTATTTCAATTCATTTTCCACCCAAACTAATTGCAATAGGTTCTAAAATTTTACTTGCTGTTTGGTATTGAGAAATTTTAGGGGAGAAACAATTTGGAGAGTTTTGGTGGCTTGAGGATCCATTCTCATTTGGGGCTTTTTGAGCTTTGCAAACCTATAGGTAATTTTGAATCTACACCATGAAATGCTATTTTTATTTCATATTCAGGAAGCCCTAGGCCTACCCTAACTGTAGGAATAGCTAACCCTAGGTTTCGAGTTCGATACGTGTCCGTATCGGACACGTATCAGTCCATGTATATAGTGTTTGATGAAATGCCCCAAAGGGCATTTCGATTTGTTTTCTGAAATGTTTCTAAATAGGAAATTAGGGTTTAGTGTTGCTAATGGGATTCCAGTATTCTGAGCACGTATTGGTGTCGTTTCGTGTCGCAACAGACACTTGAACATGCGGGTGCACACGAGCGCGCGCGGGCACTGTAGCTCCCATGCTGCTCGGGGTCATTTGCGAGCAGCACACGCCATGTGGATGCGTGATTTTGGACACCCACGAAGAGGCAGTGACTGACACCATGTATGTCAAGTTTCATAACCCTCGTGTCGTGTCGGACACGGTGTCGTGCGTGCACAAGGTCTGCATTGTGCGTGTTTCAGTGTAATATTTTTTCTTGTTTATATTTAGTTTAATGATTTAAATAGTGATTTATTTGCTAATTTAGATCCTAACATGTCTAATGATCTATAATAGATTAGTTTACATTATTAGTTAAGTTTTGATGTGGGATTTGATTCGAATTGGGGAATAATGCCATTCGGCCGATACCATGCTACACAGGTTATTGATATATTGGTTTTCTATTTTCCTAAACATTAAATTCTTGTTTTAAATGATGGGTTTCACTGATTGAATGTCTCCCCATGATTGGTTGTTCATGTTAGCTTAATATTGTAATTCGAATTGGGCTTTTGTTTGAGAATAGAATTTTTGATAATGTGTTGGTTTCGAATGATATTGAACTGATTTTGTTTCAAATACAACTGTCCATTAATGAACTAATAACTGAAATTGGTTACCTTTTCTTCTTTTATCTGCATATGAATTCTCATATTCATTGGGTGATTGGTTGTTCATGAGATTCAAAATTATGTGGATGGGGTTTTGGCAATATTTTGGTTTTCAAATAAGCTTTAGGACTGATATAAATAGAATATTTCATTCATCCCTTAATATCCTAAATTGATTCTTTCCTTTAAATGTAACTGAACTGATACTATAACCTGAGAATGAAATTCCTTAATATCCTGTACTGATTTCCCTATTTTCACATAAACACAATTGAACTTCACTGATTTTACATGTACTTCCTATTCCCAGGTTACTGCCATGTACTATTTTACATTGACACAAGAACATAAATGTATTCACTGTTTCCATTCCTAAACCTAAGATTATTTTCCAGATGTCATATTGTTAATTAGCACACTGTTGACTGATTTGAGATTGGGTTGAATGGTATTTGAGTTAGAGATTTATGTTTCCTATCAACTGATTTCTTTTCTTAAAACCTGAGATGTTCCAGGAACTGTATTGTATTCCCTGTTTTTCCAAGTGTCTCACTAACACACATGCCCTCTTGCACACACATGTCTATCTCACACACACACACACTTGAAACATGAGCACATGTGTCTTCCTATTCTCTATATATAGTGAAGGTATATATATATGAAATTTGAGATGTATATATATCCTATATATTATAATGTGTGTGTACTATTATATATATTATATATAAATGTATGTGTGGTATACATATAGGTAGCCTATATGTTATATGTGTATTATATTAGATGTATATATTTGTCATGTGTAGATGTGATTATAGGTGGTTTTAGGCATGATATTGCCTAATAGCCTATAGCTAGTCTAGGGCTCTTAGCCTATGGGTGTATCTGTTGTCAGTGTAAGAGTCTAGATAGACTTGTATAGCCTTGTTAGACCTAGAATAGACTTGTTAGACTAGTATAAACTTGTTGACTTAGGTTTGACCTAGTTTGACTTCTAGGGTTGACCAGAGTTGACCAAAAGTTGACTTTGGCCTAGATTGACCAAGATTCATGTAGAATGCATTGTAGTGCATCTTATTACCATTCTGGACTTGTTGTGACTTGTGCTATTCTAATAGGAGCCAGACACCACTCCTCGGACAGTACTTTCATCTTGGACATTCAGATAGCAGGCGAGTACATTCTCTGATCTTTTCATACTTATCTGGACTATATTCTTGCTCTAGATTACTTTACTTGATGCTGACACGTATCTTCACGGATTAGTACTATATGGATCCTTTCCTGAGATGTTATCCCTCTACGGGTGCATCGGGTATATCATGTTCATGTACTTTATTATGTCCATCAGGTACTCCTTGTACTCGTACTAGTTCTTATATTTACATGTTCTCATGTGCTTTCATGTACTATCATGTGCCTCATGTACTAGTCATTACATGAGTTCACGTATCTTTAGCTGTATTCATGTGCCAATAACGTAACATGAATGTATCCTTGTGTATTGATTGGGGCGGGGGGTGAGTAGAATTGGTCATATGATCATTATCCCCAGTAGGTATTCATGTGCCTCTTAGTTGTATTCATGTGCTCCTAAGCCGTTTACATAACCATATTGTACTCTAAGTCACTTGGCCACTTACAGTCTTTTCTTATCATGTATTTACTTTCAGTTACAAAATATCTCCTGTTTTTCTGTACTTCCTTTCCAGTACTTCCTGTATTTTACTCTATTGCGTGATTTATACTCCTAACCTATTATGAACTGTTTTGAGAGATATGTGCTCATTTCTGTCCTGATTGGACCTATTAAAAATTTTACAGAGGACGAGGAGGAGGCCTGCTTAGATACTTTCTATGGGACAGCCTTAGAGGACACTTGTGATTCGGACTTCCAGTCGGATCCCTTAGCTGTAGAGATTATTGCTCCATAGATATCTTTATCTTATTTTATAGTATTGGAGATTGAGTTGTATATTTGGATCTGTATTATTTCTGGATGTTAGTGGAGTTTATCTAGACACTTAGCTTTCTTTCTATTTGTATTTCCTGTGGATTTGGATCTTGAATCTTTTATATCATTCTATCTTATCGTATTCTACCTTAGATGTGATTGAGATATATCTGTTATGTCACCCCCATTCGAGGAGTATAACTGTTATTACCTTAAGCTGTTAGATGTTGTGACCTAGGACAGCGTTCTACCGTCGACACTGCGGCGTAGGCTGGACGTACCCACGTCTCGTGCCCTTACTCTATGGTGTGGGTCGTGACACATTTTTAGTGGTGGCCCATGTAGGTCTAGGTTGGAAATGTAGTGGTATTCGAACTAGAATATCGCTGCATCCTGCAGTAGGAATTAGTATATTTTGAGGGTACTCAATCATACTTGGAAAACTCTTAATCAGATTCATTTTATCTAAATTTGCTGTTTATTGTCTTTCCTTGAGTATAAACAGTCCTCCTTTAAATTTTTGCTTCATTCTCAGAAATTGCTTCTTATTTTGATCGGTCTTTATGACGGTTATGGAGACGCGATCTCACTCCGGTTCGAGGGATACTATCGAGAGGCTGGCCACCTCTCGTCCTGTTTATCAGGGCCTCGAGACCACAGCTCCTATTGTGCCGACTCAGGTTGGCGTTTCTGCTACATTGGAGGTGCACCTCTGTCTGTACAGAGACTTTTTTTCTTTTTCGTCATTCCCGATTTCTTTCAGCAGCGGCGGTTCCACCAGTACCAGCAGCAGGCACGAGGTGGACAGCAGGAGTGAGCTTTCGCCATGGCGGCCGAGGATGCAGAGGCCATAGGAGAGCTGATAGCAGGTTCGGTTCTTCTCGATTCCCTTCCAGCATTTGCACTCTTTGATTTCGGGGCTTCCCACAGCTTTGTGTCAGTATCGTATGCTATTAGACACAGTCTGGTTTCTGAACCATTGCCTAGGACCTACAAGATCATGACCGGGGGTGGGATCATCCTCCTGAGTGATGTTTGCAGAGGGTGGAGCGTCATATTGGGAGGCCGAGAGTTGGGAGTGAGTTCACTACCAAAATAAGTCATATCAGCGACGAAATTAGCAACGCCGACATTAAACGTCGCTAATATTTTTGGATTTAGCGACTCCAAAATTATGCGTCATAATACGTCGCTGATAGTGACAAACAGCGACATATTACGACTACCTTTAGTGTAATAAAAACCAACGTCGTTGATTTGTCGAAAAATGTCGCCAGTTTTATTTGTTCAACGACGTTTAGCGTCGCAAAGATTATTACGTCACCGAATATTAAAATAATACCGACGCTTTGCGACGTATTTAATTATGTCGCTAATTTCTGCTAAATAGGGCCACTACCAGAATAAGTCATTTTAGCGACGCCTAAAGACGTCGCTAAAACAACAATTTTCGTTGCTAAAAATATTTAGCGACGAAATTACCGACGTTTTCTTATAGTCGCTGAAATATAAGTCGCTCATCTTCTAAACGTCGCCAAACGTCGCAATTATCGACGGTTGCCGACGTAAATGTACGTCGGTATATTGCCGACGTCTACCGTCGTGAAGTCGGTGAATTAGCGACGTATTAAGACGCGGTAAAGTACCGACGGAATACCGACGTATCGGTGTTTAGTGATATGTTAAAAGTCGGTAAACGTCGGTAAATCTTGGGAATTGCTAGGATGAATACCGACGTTTACCGACGTCCGCCGACATATTACGACGTCGCTAAAACGTCGGTAGCCTGGATAATCTCGCATATTTACCGACGTTTACCGACGTATGTTTACGTCGGTGGCCGTCGGTAAACGTCGACAAATGTCGCTAAGTCTGCAAAAAATAAAAAAAATAAAATACAAAATGTCCATTTCTTCCTGCAGTTTAAAAAAGATAACCATTTCTCACTGTAGAATAGGATCCAAACAATCACAGAATGTCCATTTCTCGCTGTACGCAGGTTTCAGTCCCTATAACCACGTCTACAACAATCACACAATGTACAGTTCTCAGAATGTCCATTTCTCAGTGTACACAGATTTCAGTCCCTATAACCAAGTTTACAACAATCACACAACAACTAACCAAATAACCAAATATCCAAATAACCAAATATCCAAATAACCAAGTATCCAAATAACCAAGTATCCAAAAATCCAAATCTACACCACCAACAAATATCCAAGTCATAAACAAAGAATGAAACAACACAAAGAAACAGTCCTAACTAGGACTACTCGGAATCTGGTGCGGAAGGGGCACCGCCGCGACGAAGGGATAAGAATAACTCATACTCCTCACGTGAAATCGATACCGATGGAGGCAGTTACATCGGTGGAGTCGATGTGAGAAGAAGGCGGTGGAGGCGGCAAAGTCGACGACAATGAAGTCGCACCCGGAAGACCAGCACGCTCCAACGCTGTAAGTCGCTGGTGGTATGCATCCATGATAGATAACATTCTATCACTGCTCTGGACCATCGACTCCTGTGCCAATCTCATCCTCTCGGCCATAGTCACCTGTCCTGTCTGCAGCTCCGTCACTGTGCGCTCTAACCCTCCAACGGTGCGCTCTGTCCTCTCAGTCATCTCCCTGAGGTCCATAATGCTGTGGTCGAGTGCATCCAATCGTGCTAGCAGCACAGGATCCTCCGTAGGGTACTGAGATTGCTCCTCGATCCGTCGTAGCAGGTCGTCACAGAGAGACTCTATCATCTGGTGGACTCGGGCAGACTCCTGGGACGGCTGTGGACCTTGCACACTAGCATGAGATGTCCTAGAGGACTGGGTCGCAACTAGGGTGCCATAGGATCCCGTACCGTAGTACGTACCCCTACGGAGTCCACCAGCGGCGGCCATCCACAGCTCGTCCGCCGACGGAGCTTGAGTGGGCTGCGAGAAAGTACCGACCTCTCCTGCATCAGGTGCACTAGCAGCCGCCCGTTCCCGCAGCCTCTGATACTCGGCCTAGAATGTACTTATTATTACTAACTTCTAATTTCTAATTAATATACTTATTATTACTAATTTCTAATTAATGTACTTATTATTTCTAATTTCTAATTAATGTACTTATTATTACTAACTACATGAATATTTATTTGTATCGTATTTACTAAGTTATATTAAAATTGACATGAAGTATTAAATTAAGATAACGTATTGTAATACTTACATAAGTCTGCTCGGCCCTCTCGTCAATAAGGTCACCGCCGCGACGATGGGTGGCCAGGAAGACGGTCACCATGTCGGCGTTACCGACCTTCCTTATCTGTAATTAAATATATTATCTTAGTAATAATTTATCAGTTTTGCATTAAAATAATATTTCTAAAAGACGAAGACATACCAGACGACGAAAATGTTCCGTCATCGAAATTAACCCACCGCACCACTTCGAGGCATGTTGCCTAGCCGCCTTGGCCTTCTCCGACTTCTCCTTGTACTTTGGGTCCTCGAATCAAGCCTTCATCTCATTCCATTGATCAGGGGTGATCCAACCATGGATCGGCTTTCCGGCACGATCACGATCCTTCTGATCATTGATAGAGTCGCGGATCAGCTTGGCAGCGACGGCAGAAAACATCCCCTCGATAAGCTCGGCCCGGTGCGGTGGATAGAAAAACATATCCTAGAAGAGCGCAAACCAAATATTTATCAGTTATATATAATATACAAAAATTATATGATTCATGTTAAAAGCAAATATATTTTAACCTTGAAGCGCGCAAACCAGAAGGCCTTCTCTCGTCCGGAGCCTCAGAGTAGTTAATCCAAGCACCACTATAATTATGTCTCAGCATGTGGCCTAGACGTCTCTGTACCTCTGGGGGACGATATCTATACAAACATATTATTTTCAGGAAAAAGTTAAATTATGATAAAAACAGAAAGAAAAAAAATTATAAACCAAACACCTACTTTGTACGTCGGCCCAGATCTCCGTCCTCCTCTCCTCCGGAGGTGCGCACGCATCATCTGCATGATGCTGGTCGGCCGTCGGCGCCGCCGCCTCGGCCGTCGTCGCAGCCTCCGCCATCTGCTCATCCGTCTCTATCGTCGTATCAGTAGCAGGAACACTGGACGGGCGAGCACTCTCAACAGGCCTGGAACTACTCGTCCCAAGAGATATGCCATGTGACGTCGTCCCACCAGGCCAACCTACTGTCCGATATGGAGGAGTAATCGGCGACGAGGATCCAGAGCCGGTACCAGAATAAGGTACCGAAGGAAAACTCCGTCCTCTAGCAGTACCTGTAGGAAATACCGGAGGAGAGTGACCTCGTTGTCCCCTTCGGAACGCTCCGCGACGACCTGCCATATCTGATATAACAATATATGATAATACAACAAATAATAGAGACTAGAAATATGAAAGTAAAACAATAATAGAGACTAGAAATATAAAAGTACAACAAATAATAGAGACTTGAAATATGAAAGTAAAACAAATAATAGAGACTAGAAATATAAAAGTACAATAATTAATAGAGACTAGAAATATGAAAGTACAATAAAGACACGATAATAACCAAGACAACATATGATGATACATTCTACAATAAACATCTAAGTCCAGATAATATATTCTAGAAGAAACATCTAAGTTCAGATAAGTATATCTCTCTCAATCATCTTCAGAATAATCATCTTGTTCGTCTTCCTCGACCTCTTCTCTTCCTCCTCATCTTCACTTTCATCTTCGCCTTCGTCGACTTCATCTTTCTCTTCGGATAATTCTACATCTTTTACATTATGTGTGTGTAATGCGTAACTTCTGTGGAGTCCACATCGAATATTGGTTACAAGAGGTAGCTCGTCCTCCTGGTAAGCTTTTTCGTCAACATCAAAAGTATCTCTGGCTTTAGTCTTGCATACTGCCCACCAGTCAGACTTCGTTGCTCTCCGTCTCGGATAAGCTGTGAAGTACACGAGCTGAGCCTGAGTTGCTAGGACAAACGGTTCGTAGCCTTGATATCTACGCTTGTAGTTATATCCAGAAGACCTTGCTTGTCAATTTTCCAACCTTGATTTTCAATCGGATCGAACCATTCACACTTGAACAACACGATCTTTGCAGATTCTCTGCCATTATTATATAACAACTCCACAATCTCTCGCAAGATGCCAAAGAAATCTTTTCCTGGATCGACGTCATTGTAGTTCGAAGACTTGATACACAAACAACTATTTTTTGTGGAATCAAGATCCAGGAAGCTGTCTCTGATTGGAGCATTTGTCGACTTGAACCGAAAGCCATTGACAAAGTAACTTGGCCATATTTTAACAAAAGTAATTGGTCCCATGGCAGGAGTTCTAATTAATTCAATCTCGGGTGAAATTAGACGATCGACCTGAATATCAAAGAAGCGATAATAAGTTATTTATGTAGAACCCTAGGGGGGGTGAATAGGGAAATAAAATATAAACTACAACAATTGATACAATAAAGACAATTGAAAGTAAAGAGTAGAAAGATCAAACGCAAACGCAAGGATGTATCCTGGTATCCTCTTTTGAGGCAATCCAGTCCCGGAACTCTCTCCGGCTTTAATCCACTATTATCCAAATAGTACACACGAGTTTGGATCCGAAGAACTCGCCAACTTCAACACGAGTTTGGATCCGAAGACTCGCTAACTTCTACACACGAGTTTTCTTACGAAGGCTCGCCAACTTCAATTAAAAGAGAATGAGAACTTGTTGATCTTCTAACACGTGAAGATCGAAATGTACAACTCTTTAATACTCTAGCACTTTGGGAGAGGATGACAATGAAAAGCTTTGAAGAGTATTAATGGTGGAGCTCTTGGTTGTTGGAAAATTTATGGAAGAGTTGGTGAGGAGGCTCAAGAGAGAGAGAGCTTCCTTTTATAATAAAACCAAGAGTAGGTGGCATTTAATGCTCTGAAATGCAGGCAGACCGGCATGCTGTCGATATGCCGCGGTATACCGCCGGTATGCCGGCCAAATAGTAACGGTCATAATTATGACCGTTCAAGAGCATTAAATGCGGCCATTAATGCGTGTCAGATCAAATCGAAAACTAAGTATTCGAAATTCGGTATACCGCCGGTATGCCGGAGCATACCGTCGGTATGCCGATAGAATGTCACAGAAAGTTTAGAGCTGCTAGAAACGGCATGCCGCTGGTATGCCGCAGCATACCGTCGGTATGTCGACAGTTGATCACAGCAACTTTTGTGTTGCTAAAAACGGCATGCCGTCGGTATGCCGCAGCATGCCGTCGATATGCCGACATTTCGAGACAGCAACTTTTTAGAGTCCAAAAACGGTATACCGCCGGTATGCCGAAGCATACCGTCGGTATGCCGCTTTTTGTCACAGAACCTTTTCTGGACACGAAAACGGTATACCGCCGGTATGCCGAAGCATACCGCCAGTATGCCGCTCTGAATGACATGTTTTTCGATTTGTGCTTTTAGTTATCATCCATCCTTTAGTGTTTACAGATATACCTAGACCAGTACAGACACGAAGACTCTAAGCAGGGAACGCCGGTAACTGCTACAGTCTTCAAGGAAGAAGGAGGAAGCTCTTGAAGTGAAGAACTCCATGTAGTACATCTTCTGAGAATTTTGAATCTGAAGAACAGAAGACTAAACTACGAAGATGCTGTTAATTACTCAAAATAAAATGTGCCAACAAACCCCCATTTTGATAATTGACAAAATAGAGAGAGATAGCATCTTCAGGGAGTAGCTGCCCCGTGGGTAGACAGCTCCCCCTCAATACGATTTCTCCCCCTTTGTCACTTAGTCAAAGATGGGGATAATCAATAGAAACATTGCATAAGAGAAAAGACATGAGATATAAAGAAAAAGCATGCATGAAATATTAAAGAGAAAGTGAATACATGCTGGACCCATACATTTCATAGTAAGAAGATAAAAGACTCTCCACAACGAGAGCCAGACACAAAAGACAACCATAGATAATGTCCCCGAAGGACAACAAATAACTAAAACAACCATAAACCGGTCCCCGAAGGACCACTAAAGACAACAAACAGAAAACACACATAAAAAACTAGAACCACTCAAGAACCGAAACCACCATCAAAAGGAAGACCATCCCTAATCCTCAGTCGGATCATCATCATCACCTTGAGCCTGCTGAAAGGCGCCAAAAGGATCAATGCCGTCAGGGTACATAAACCCATAGGCATTGGGGTCAGAGAAGCGCGGGCCCGTGTACATGGGATCCTGAAGATTAAGATCCAGAAAAGCATCACGGTCTTGAAGAGTGCGCTGAATGAAGTACCCCTGATCGTGGAAACGAGACTGGATCAGGGCGCCAAGTCCACGTGTGTGGGCCCGCATCTGCTCCTCCGCCTGGGCCATCCGCATATCAAAATGCTGCTGAGTGAGCGGCATATAACGGCCCGAAGGAGGGGGGTAGATGTGGGAGCAGCAAGTGTAGATGCCGGTTACTCTTGGAAAGATGAGGCACGGGAAGTAGAGGCGCCAGCAAGGGTACGGGAGATAGCAAGATATGAGAGGATGCCATCCGTGGTGCAGAGAGACAGGTCAACATGCTTGGCCTCCATAAGCAGAGGATGAAAGAGCCATAGTAGAGATTCTGCTTCCCCGAAGGCATGGTACGCCGAAATTGCAGAAGAAGAGTCTTTGGGAAGGAGAATCGCTTCCGGGCATAGAGATGGTACATACAGACGAGGGCATCACCATTGATTGCGTCATAGTTCCCGCCCTTCGGAAAGAGAGTGTGGCACCGATCCGATGGAGCTGTAATAAAACGGCTCCAGGGACAGAGAGGGCCGGGATGGCAGGAGGGTTGGGACCCTTACAGTGATTCGGCAGAATTCGTCGAAAGGGGACGCCGTCGAGGAGTTGAAAGCACCCAAAAGAGGTAACGCATCCCTTTGTCTGGGATGCCTAAGATGGCCCCCACTTCCGAGATGTGAGACGGAAGTGGCGATCATTGACCATAGATTGGGATGGCGGAAGGGTCGTCGTCTCCCCTCTCATGTTGCAATAGAAAAGGGGACAGCAGCAGGGTAGACAGGAATTTGGCGCCTTAGGAGAGAGGAGAGACGGCATCGTCAAACAAAGGGACGTGACCGGGGAAGAGGTTCCAGTTGATCGCCCGTCCTTTGAATACGTTGTGATTGGCGAAGTGCTGGAACCAAAGCTGGCAGCCAGAGAGTTGGAGAAGACGCATTGGTCATACGGTAGGTAGCGCCCCGGGACGAAGGGGTTGAACCCGGAGGAATAGGAGGATCGGGGGCGCTTAGGGTTGGCCATGGAGAGGGATTGGTGCTATGGTGGAAGAAGGAGTAGAGAGGAGAGGGAGGAAGGAGGGTTTTTAAAGAGAGGAGGAAGATGAAGAGATGATTTTAAAATAGGTAGGAACGGTTGTAGAGGAAGTTTGAAAGAGAAGGAGTTGAAAAGGTGGAGGGAAGTTATGATGGTGGAGTAAAAAGAGGAGAGAAAAGGGGGGAAGTGATGGGTAGTTAATGTGAAGAGATAGAGGATAGTAAATGAGAAGGAGGTGATGGATGGGAGTTGAAGATTGATGGGATGGATGAGAGAGAATAGAAGAGGGTAAAAGGAATAAATGAAGGAGTGAAAGAATGTGGGCCCGAATCCAGAAATGAAAGCCTGTCTGTCGCTGCCCGGCATACCGGCGGTATGCCGACGTGTACCGACGGTATACCGTCTTTCGAAACAGAACCTAATTCTGCCTTGAAAAACGGCATGCCGTCGGTATACCGTAGTATACCGTCGGTGTGCCGGTCGACTGGGACTAAGGATCAAAAGATAAAATGCCTAGTTCACGGCAAAGAAAAGAGAAGCGATCTTCCGGAGAGGCTTAGTGAAAATATCGGCTAATTGATAGGTAGTATCAATAAATTCAAGATGGATATCTCCTTTTTGCTGATGTCACGAAGAAAATGGTGTCTAATTTCAATGTGTTTCGTACGTGATTGACAAATCGGGTTTTCGTGAGATTGATAGAGCTAGTGTTATCACATTTAATAGGGGTGCAAGAATGAGAAATACCATAATCTAAAAGTGTTTGTGACATCCAAGAATTTGTGCACAACAACAACCAGCCGTAATATACTCTGCCTCAGTGGTGGAAAGAGCAACAGAGTTTTGTTCTTACTAAACCACGATACCAAGGACTTCCCGAGGAATTGACATGTGCCACTAGTGCTTTTTTGGTCAATCTTGCATCCGGCAAAATCCGTATCTGAAAAGCCGTGAAGCTCAAAGGATGAGGATTTCGGATACCAAAGACCCATGTTAATGGTGCCTTTGAGATAACGAAAAATGCACTTAACGGCACTCAAATGTGATTCCTTTGGATTGGCTTGATATCGTGCACACAAGCAAACACTAAACATGATATCCGGACGGCTAGCCGTTAAATAAAGTAAGCTACCGATCATACCTCTATACTTACGAATGTCGACCGATGTGCCATCTTCATCATTGTCAAGCTTGGTCGTTGTAGCCATAGGGGTCCTCATTGATTTGGATGAGTCAAGGTCGAAACGCTTGAGGAGGTCCTTTGTATTTTGCTTGATTGATGAAGGTTCCTTTAGGCCCTTGTTTGATTTGTAACCCCAAGAAGAAGGAAAGTTCACCCATCATACTCATTTCAAACTCTTCCTGCATAACTTTGGCAAATTCTACACAAAGTGTGTTGTTAGTAGAACCAAAATAATATCATCAACATAAATTTGAACCAATAAGAGAGTCCTATCATGTGATTTAATAAAAAGTGTGGTGTCAACTTTTCCCTTTGAAAAATTGTGAGGACAAGAAAAGAGCTAAGACGCTCATACCAAGCACGTGGAGCTTGTTTGAGGCCATAAAGGGCTTTATGGAGTTTGAAAACGTGGTTAGGAAATTAAAAATCTTCAAAACCGGAGGTTGTTTAACATAAACTTCCTCCTTAATAATACCATTAAGAAAAGCACTCTTAACATCCATTTGAAATAACTTAAAGTCATTAAAACAAGCAAAGGCACAAAGCATACGAATGGATTCAAGACGTGCAACCGGAGCATAGGTTTCGTCGTAGTCAATACCTTCCTCTTGGTTATAGCCTTGAGCAACCAATCGGGCTTTGTTACGAGTCACTAACCATCTTCATTTAGCTTGTTGCGAAACACCCATTTAGTTCCAATAATGGAATGATTGCTAGGTTTTGGGACAAGTTCCCAAACCTTGCTTCGCTCAAATTGATTGAGCTCCTCTTGCATAGCTATCATCCAAAATTTATCAAGGAAAGCATCATGAACATTTTTAGGCTCTATTTGAGAGATAAAAGCCACATTGGCACAAAGATCACGAGTGGCGGATCTTGTACTAACACTTGAGGAAGGATCCCCAATGATAAGCTCCTTAGGATGATTGGTGACAAATTTCCATTCTCTTGGGAGATCCTTTGGAGGAGGCTCGAGGGAGGAGACTCTTTTGATGGGGTCACAACTTCATTGTTAGATGAAGAAGGACGATCCTCAATAGAGGAGTTCTCCAACCCAAATGAGATGTCATCAATATCCTCGGAGGAGGAGAATGTAGAAGAGTTGAGTTCGTTAAAAGAGACATTGATTGACTCTTCGACAACAAGACTTCTTTTATTAAAAATACGAAAACCTTTGCTATGAGTAGAGTATCCAAGGAATATCCCTTCATAGGCTTTTTCTTCAAACTTGCCTAGGTTATCCTTGGTATTCAAAATAAAACAATTGCAACCAAAAACCTTGAAATATTCAATAGAAGGAATTTTGTTAAACCAAAGCTCATAAGGAGTCATCTTAGTAATAGGTCTAATTAAGACTCTATTAACATGACACGCCGTATTAACGGCTTCCGCCCAAAAATATTGGGGGAGCTTATATTGGTTTAACATGACCCGGGCCATATCGCCAAGGGTTCTATTCTTTCTCTCCATAACACCATTTTGTTGAGGAGTACGGGGACAAGCAAAATCATGTCCAAACCATTCTTTTCACAAATCTTTTGAAATCAACATTATCAATTCACCTCCATGATCACTCCAAATTTTGTTAATAGAAAAACCTTTCTCATTTTGAACACGTTTACAAAAAGCAACAAATTTACGAAAGGTATCACTTTTGCAAGCAAGAAAATAACCCAGTAAATCTCGAAAAATCAACTAAAACAAAAGCTAAGTTTGCCACCAAGGCTAGCTACTCTACTAGGCCCAAAGAGATCTATTGAATAAGTTGGAGGGTCTAGTGGTACTCACAGAGTTGATGGATTTGAAGGATGACTTGGTCAACTTACTTTCTCGCATTCTTCACATACCCTTCCTTTTTGAAAGGATGCTAGGAAGTCCTCGTACAAGCTTCTTGGAGGCGAGGCGAGAGATGTATCCTGTTGGCGTGTCCAAGCCTCATGTGCCAAAGCCACTCTCATCGTTCTTTGCAACTAGGCACCTGTCATTGTTAGTACCTTCAATAAGATAAAGAACCTAAATATTGTTTTCCTCTAATGCCTTCATACAATAGTTCCATTGGAGCTATCGGTAATGTGGCTTTGAGTTTAACAAATTTGATATCATAAACATTCGGTAAGATGGATAATACTTAAGAGATTATGCTTGAGATTAGTAACAAGACATACATTATTAATACAAGGATAGGATAACCGATATTACCATTTCCAATAATTAACCTTTAATATGTTACCGAAGGAGACGTGTCCTTCTTTCTTCATCGATAGCGTTGTAAAAGTGAAGCATCACCGTCATGTGCCGTGAACAATCGCTATCGAAATCCATTTGCTTCTAGCATGAGAAGGATTCGTCACCTACAACATAAGTTAAGATGAACATTTTGGTACCATGATCTATGGGTCCATGAGTGTTAGTCTAGAACCCACTTAAGAACTCTCATGTCACTTGTTTTCTTGTATAAAAGTTAGAATGTGACCCACCAAACCACAATAATTGCACATCAAGGAAGATTTAGAAGAAAGTGTGAGTGTGTCATGTATAGTTTCTAGTGTGAGAGTTCTTCCATGAGTGTTATGATGATAGTAAAAAGCATGATGAGGTGTTCTTCTTGACAAAGGGTCCTTTTCTTGTGTTAGAAAAGGAGTTTTGTTGTCTTCATGTAATGATTATGCCTAGCATTGTGATGATGTGAGGGTGTCTTGGAGCATGCATGTGAGTGTATTCTTATTACCTAAATTCTTACTACTCGTGTAAGAAGATCATTATACTTAATAAGGTGGAATTTCTCTTCTATTAGCATCTTGACATTTGCGTATGGCAAATTCATAAGAGCTTCTCATGGATTGAATCTCATCATCCTTTTTTCTTGATGGTGTCAAGAGATTCTTGAAATTTGAGTCGCAAAGACTCTATTTCATCCGTGTCGGAAATAGAAGATTTTCCCTCACATCAATGATGATGCTTGAGAGCCTCCTACTTCAGTTGAAGAGCCTCAACCTCCTTGAGAGATTTCTTGTATTTATTTTGAACACCTTTGTGTTCTTCATGTAACTCAAGAATGGCTTTCTCTAAATCATAGTAAGAGTGTTTAAAGAAAAATCATCAGTACCTCGGTTGCCATGAGACAGACGTTGGCATTGTTTTGCACTCCTTGTCGTTGTCGGAGTCGCTCGCGTCGCTTTCACACCAAATGCTAGTGTTGGCAAACTTTCTGGAGGATGAGCTTCCCTTGCTAGGTTTCTCATACTTGCTGAGTCTTTTCGTATCATCGGACAATCCCTCTTGATATGTCCGGTCTTCTGCATTGATAGCACGCCAGTCTTCTTCATTGTCCCGTCTAGGGTTGGCCTTGTTGAACTTTAAGAACTTCCGAAGTGCTTAGCTGTGAGAGCTATTTCTTCATCGTCATCGGACTCATTGTCGTCGGAGCTATCCTTGGAGTAGGACCTTGAAGCTTTGAGAGCGAGAGTCTTCTCTTTTTTTTTGGTCTTCTCCTTCTCCTTCTCTTGAATGGAGGATTCCTCTTGATCCTTTATGTCGAGCTCGTGAGTCATTAGCTTACCCATGAGGGTCTCTAGGTTCATGACGGTTAGATCGTTCCCTCAATGATTGCGTAGCTTTAGGACTCCAAGCTTTCGTCAATCCTCTAAGATTTTCCTTATCTTTTCATGAGCGGATATTCCTTTCCAAGAAAGAGAGGTTAATAATGTCACCAAACGAGTAAACAGCTAGCAATAGTTCATCATGCTTCATTTTAAAAGACTCATATTCTTGCGTGAGTCTACTGATCTTGGATTCCTTCACTTGTGAAGTTCCCTCGTGTGACTTCAAGTAACTTCCAAATCTCATTGGAAGTCTTGCAAGTAGAGATCCGGTTGAATTCACTACTGTCGAGGGCACAATAAAGAGCATTCATTGCCTTGGCATCTCGACAAGCAAGCTTCTTAATGTTTTTGGCAAGTGTTCCCGAAGGTGTCAGAAGCAATATCCTCAATAGCTCTGGAAGGAGTAGGAAGGCCATTTATCACGCAATCCCATAAATCGAAATCTATGGACTTGAGATAAATGCCCATCCTAATCTTCCAGTAGTTATAGTTGGTACCATCAATAGGGGAGGCCTATTTGTGGAGTGTCCCTCATGTGAAACGTGTTGATGCTAGGGTTAGAGGCCATGGATCACTCAAGGGTGTAAATCCAAATCAAGAGAACGAGGCTCTGATACCAATTGTAGAACCCTAGAGGGGGGGTGAATAGGGAAATAAATATAAACTACAACAATTGATGCATAAGACAATTGAAAGTAAGAGTAGAAAGATCAAACGCAAACGCAAGGATGTATCCTGGTATCCTCTTTTGAGGCAATCCAGTCCCGGAACTCTCTCCGGCTTTAATCCACTATTATCCAAATAGTACACACGAGTTTGGATCCGAAGAACTCGTCAACTTCACACGAGTTTGGATCCGAAGACTCGCCAACTTCTACACACGAGTTTTCTTACGAAGGCTCGCCAACTTCAAACAAAGAGAATGAGAACTTGTTGATCTTCTAACACGTGAAAGATCGAAATGTACAACTCTTTAATTCTCTAGCACTTTGAGAGGATGACAATGAAAAGCTTTGAAGAGTATTAATGGTGGAGCTCTTGGTTGTTGGAAAATTTATGGAAGAGTTGGTGAGGAGGCTCAAGAGAGAGAGAGCTTCCTTTTATAAGAAAACCAAGAGTAGGTGGTATTTAATGCTCTGAAATGCAGGCAGACCGGCATGCCGTGGCATAACCGCTGGTATGCCGCCAAATAGTAACGGTCATAATTAATGACCGTTCAGAGCATTAAATGCGGCCATTAATGCGTGTCAGATCAAATCGAAAACTAAGTATTCGAAATTCGGTATACCGTCGTATGCCGGAGCTACCGTCGGTATGCCGATAGAATGTCAAAGAAAGTTTAGAGCTGCTAGAAACGGCATGCCGCCGGTATGCCGCAGCATACCGTCGTATGCCGACAGTTGATCACAGCAACTTTTGGTGTTGCTAAAAACGGCATGCCGTCGGTATGCCGACATTTCGAGACAGCAACTTTCTAGAGTCCAAAAACGTATACCGTCGTATGCCGAAGCATACCGTCGGTATGCCACTTTTTGTCACAGAACCTTTTCTGGACACGAAAACTATACCGCCGGTATGCCGAAGCATACCGCCGGTATGCCGCTCTGAATGACATGTTTTTCGATTTGTGCTTTTTAGTTATCATCCATCCTTTAGTGTTTACAGATATACCTAGATCATTACAGACACGAAGACTCTAAGCAGGAACGCCGGTAACTGCTACAGTCTCAAGGAAGAATGAAAGCTCTGAAGTGAAAACTCCATGTATTCATCTTCTGAGATATTTGAATCTGAAGAACAGAAGACTAAACTACGAAATGCTGTGACTCAAATAAAGTGCCAACAATTTATTGCGCAGTTTTATTAGAGAGGCCAGTACTTACCAAGCTCTTACATATTCGCTCACCAAGAAGGAAAATGACGTCTCATTTCTTGTTCTAATGCTTCGTCTGTTAGGTAGGGTCTAACCCAGCTCAACTCATCATTATATGTGCTGGAAAACAACGAAGCAACCGCCTATTAGTACTAATATTAGCTTATACTATTACATTGAGATGACGTATACTCATCATCCTGAGTTACTTACCCCTCTAGCTTCTCCACTTCATCCTCGTCGTAATTGGTAATACATACAACTGAGTAGCCCTTAGCTCTTCGCCATTCAAATATCTCTTCTTTATTTTCCCTGAAGGCTTTCCGGATGCATTGAATACTTTCAGTATTCCATCATTAAATTCTTCATATCCGTCGTCGTTTTTCGGAGCCCTCGTTCTATTCGTAGCAACATCAGGTTTGAAATAGGAGGAGCAAAAATTTGTAATCTCCTCAAGAATATAGGCTTCATAAATAGAACCCTCGACCCGAGCCTTATTTTTTACCTTTCTTTTTAGGTGATTCAAATGTCACTCGAACGGGTACATCATCGATATTCGACGGGTCCACCAACATGTGCCTCGTAGGAAAGATGAATCGGCAAATGCTCCATAGAGTCAAAGAATCCGGGAGGGAATACCCTCTCTAGCTTGCACAGTGTTACCGTAATGTCCTTCTCTTGCTTTTCTAGACGTTCAACGAGCAATTTCTTAGAACAAAGGTCCCTGAAGAATATGCTAAGCTCCGTCAATGGATCCCAAACTGCCTGCGGTAAGAATTCCCGAAATACAATCAGAATTAACCGCTCCATGAATACGTGACAATCATGGCTCTTCATACCTGTCAGTTTGTTCTCCTTGAGGTCGACGCATTTTCTCAAGTTTGAAACATACCCATCTGGAAATTTCAGACCTTGAATCCACCTACAAGCCTTACTTATCCTCCTTCTCCAGTGAGAAAATTGCCTTAGGCTGCTTCAACTTCCCATTCCCGTACTCTATCAAATGCAATACAGAACGTCTACATATTTCTTCCAAGTCCAATCTAGCCTTTGGATTGTCTTTCGTCTTCCCCTTTACGTCCATTACAGTATTAATTATGTTGTCAAACACATTCTTCTCGATATGTATGACATCAAGGTTATGTTAATCAGATTGGTGCTCCAATATGGAAGATCCCAGAATATACTCCTCTTCGTCCAGTTATGAGTGCGACCAAATCCGTCACACTTGTAGCCCGTAGCAGGCTGCTTAATAGCTCTTGGTAAATCTTTTACCTCTTCCCATATCGTGTATCCGGTCCACCTTGGTAGGGGATTAGCCTTCTCCACAACGCCAGCACGAAAAGCATTCATGTTCCTCCGGTACGGATGATCCTTCGGCAGGAATTTTCGATGATAATCGAAGAAGCACGGTTTGCCTCCGTATTTCAAATGGAAAGCCTTAGTGCTGTCTATGCAATACGGACATAAAAGACGACCATGCGTGCTCCATCCAGATAACATTCCATAGGCCGAAAAGTCATTGATGGTCCACATAAGTGTTGCCCGCATCCAGAAATTTTGTTTTCTAGATACATCGTACGTGTTGGAACCTACTTCCCACAGCTGATTCAACTCATCAATCAACGGTTATAAATACACATCGATGTTCCTTTTCGGATTGTTCGGACCTAGGATAATAATGGTGAGAAATATATACGGAGTCTTCATGCACATCCAAGGCGGTAGATTGTACGGGGTGACGATCATAGGCCAACACGAATACTGGGATCCCGAAAGTCCGAATGGGGTAAAACCGTCGGAGCAGAGACCCAATCTGACATTAAG
The DNA here is from genome assembly GCA_029216955.1 of Iris pallida. NCBI lineage: Eukaryota > Viridiplantae > Streptophyta > Magnoliopsida > Asparagales > Iridaceae > Iris > Iris pallida. Next base: position 8,723,433 of record JANAVB010009596.1, on the reverse strand, counting down.
CGGATCAGAAGCAAAATCTGGATACTCTCGATCAAAGTGCTTCCATGCTTCTCCATCAGATGGGTGATCCAACACTCCTTCGGTATGTTCCCGCTTATGCCAACTCATATTTTCTGCAGTTTTCTTCACCATAAACAACCGCTGCAACCGCGACGTCAACGACAAGTAGTGCATCGAAGAGGTAGGCTTCCTGGCACCGACAAACTTTCCTCTACCACATGCCTTGTAGCGATCGACACCACAAAATCTACAGGCGTCTTCATCCTTGTCGTCTTTGTAGTACAACATGCACCCATTGCGACAGGCATTGATTTTTTCGTATCCCATCCAGAGCAATCTAACCATCCACTTAGACCGGTAGAAGTCTTTAGGCAACTTCGCACCCTCAGGCAATATTTTTATAAGCAACTCCATAAAACGGTTGTAGCAATCTTGCGACATGTTAAAATCGGACTTGATGCTCAACAATTTGTAACCACCTCCAACGGTGAATGATCCTCACAACCAGGATATAATGGAGTCCTTGCATTCTCCAGCAACTCCATGAACTGTACAGTATCGAGGTTCGGTGCCTCCTCAGGTGCATCATGATCATCCGGATCGAAACTAGGCCCGGCCGTGTCGAAAACCATGTTCACCAACCCATCGTCGTAAGGAGCATTGTTGTGGACATCCACATAAGGCTCGTACTCTGATGCTAAAGACACAAGTTCTCCGTGCTCGCTCCACTGATAGTAATTCGGCGTGAAACCCTTCAGTATAAATAATACGTGACATCCACTTTTGGATGATATTTCAAGTTACGACATCTCACACACGAACACTTAATTTTGGTACCGTCCATGTACTGAGGGAACGCCTTGGCAAACTGCAGGAACTGGTGTACACCCTCTATGAATTCATCCCGCACACCGCACATGTCATCAGGATAACGGTTGTACATCCAAGTACGATTCCGCAGATAGTAATTCAGCTCCATAATTCTGTAAGATAGATACATCAAGGTAGTGAATGACATGCAATTGTCAGTTCATGCGTTCTACACTTTCCGTAGTATATGTACACATGACATTTTACGTTAAATGATTAGAGATTATCTGTCATCTTCTTTTCGCATTGCTAACTTTTCTTTCGCGTGTTTGTGCGTGCGGTGGTCAGAGATTATCGCGGCGGTATATCACCCGTGTCTACAATATTTCATATAGGCTGAGTTGTAGAAGTCAAGTTTTAGGATATTAGTCTATATATTATGTATAGTCCAACCGAGTCAACTCTAAGCTAAACTAGTCCAACTTGGTCAAACTAGCCATTTCTAAGTTGTATAAGTCAAGTTTTAGGATATTAGTCTATATACTAGTATAAACTCTCCCTCCTATCCAAATACCTGGTACTGGTTAACCCTCCCCCTTTCTCCCACTAGACACACAGATACATATACATGATGTAGAACTCACACTTTAAGACAATAGATGAAGGAAGACTTGTATGGAGGATCGATAGGGTTGAGCAATGTCATTTTATTCTACAAAGAGAACCATACTGTAGAACTCACACTTTAATACAATTCTACAAAGAGTTGTCATAGGGTGTTGAGCGATGTCATTTTATTCTTTTTTTTCTTCTTCTTCTTAGAATTTTTGAATATTGGATCTTGAGAGACATATATAGCTAGAACTTACGAAGAATGGAGTACCATACTTCAACAAATAGATGTTGACTAATTGGTTCATATACTTGTTGTCTAAAATAAGTGTAGGCCTGTTGCAAGGTGAAACAATATATTAAACACTATATCGAAACCCAAACCCAATATGCAAATCCAAATTAATACGAAAATATACAAGTGTATGTAGGGGATTAAGTGTACAGAGGTGAAATACATATATATGCATGCTTGGAGGTGTCCACGTGTCCAACAAATGGACACAAAGTGTCCAAAACCTCACGAACACACTGTATCAGTGAACACATGGTCGTAATGTGTCTCCGTGTCCATTTTGGACACGAAAAACACCTCAATTAGGGTTAGGGTTTACCTTCAGTCTCCTCGCAGTGGTGGTGGAGGAGGAGGAGGAGGAGGACAAGTTCGGTGGTGGAGGAGGAGGGGATTAAGTGTACAGAGGTGAAATACATATATATGCAAGCTTGGGGGTGTCCACGTGTCCAACAAATGGACACAAAGTGTCCAAAACCTCACGAACATACTGTAACAGTGAACACATGGTCATAATGTGTCTTCGTGTCCATTTTGGACACGAAAAACACCTCAATTAGGGTTAGGATTTACCTTCAGTCTCCTCGCGGTGGTGGAGGAGGAGGATCTCGTGTTGGAGGAGGAGAAGGGGCTTGCGGTGGAGGAGGAGGAGGAGAAGGGGCTCGCCGGAGGGAGGAGAAGGGGCTCGCGGTGGAGGAGGAGGATGAGCGGCGCCGGAGGGAAGGGGGTCGGGCTGTCGTCGAGGTCGAGGGAAGAGGGGCGGGAACAAAAAATTTGGGAAGAGGGAGAAATGAAAAAAGAAACCGAGGAAATTTTACTCGTCATGCCACTACCGAACTACGATATTGTATTAGGTATGGACTGGCTGAGTAGACACCACGCCCGCATTGATTGCCGAGGGGTAGAGTTTTGTTTGGGGTGCCAAGAGAGCTTGAGTTTGAGTAAACCCGGCGGCAGGCAGAGCAGGACAGTGGCATCTTCTGTGGAGCTTCACTTGAGGAGCATGTGGCTCCGTATTCCTTGATCGCAGAGTTTATGGACGTATTTCCAGAGGAGTTGCCAGGGCTTCCACCAGACAGGGATGTAGAGTTCTCGATAGACTTGGTTTCCGATACGGAACCGATTTCTCAGCATGTCTATCGAGTAAACAACAGTGAATTGGTGGAGCTGAAGAAGCAGGGGGATGAGCTGCAGGACAAGGGCTTCATCCGATCGAGTTCTTCACCTTGGGGTGCACCGGTACTCTTCGTACCCAAGAAGGATGGGTCGGTATGGATGTGTATCGACTACAGGACACTTAACAACCTGACGATTAAGAACAGATACCCACTGCCGTAGATCGATGATCTCTTTGATCAGTTGAGCGGAGCTCGGGTGTTCTCCAAGATTGATTTAAGGTCAGGTTTTCACCAGATGAAGGTGAAGAGGGAGGATATTCCCAAGACCGCTTTCAGGATGCGGTACGAGTAGTTTGAGTTTTGGTTATGCCGTTTGGGCTGACCAATGCACCAGCAGTGTTTATGAACCTAATGAACAGGGTGTTCCACCAGTACTTGGACAAGTTCATGGTGGTATTCATTGATGATATCCTGGTGTATTCGAAGACAGAGGAAGAGCACGAAGAGCACTTGAGAGTGATTTTAGAGACACTCAGGAGGGAGAGATTGTATGGCAAGCTCTCGAAGTGCGAGTTCTTCCTAGACAGAGTAGACTTCTTGGGTCATGTGGTGACTGGAGATGGTATCTCAGTGGACCCGAAGAAGATCACAGCAGTTGAGGCTTGGGCAGCGCCGACTTCAGTGGCAGTGATTAGGAGTTTCCTGGGGCTGGCAGGATTTTATAGGAGATTTGTGCAGGATTTCTTCCGGGTTGCAGAGCCGTTGACTCGGTTGACCCGGAAGGATGCTGAGTATGTTTGGTCAGAGGAGTGTCATGCAGCTTTTGATGAGTTGAAGAAGCGGCTTACGACAGCTCCGATTCTGACATTGCCTTCAGGATCAGTTGGATTCACTATTAATAGTGATGCTTCAGGAAAGGGGCGGGGTTGTGTCTTGCAGCAGCATGGGAAGGTGATTGCCTATGCTTTCACGCAATTACGTCCCTATGAGAAGAACAACCCTACCCATGACCTGGAGTTGGTAGCGGTAATTTTTGCTCTGCAGTTGTGGAAACACTATCTGTATGGCGAGAGGGTAGAGATTTTCACTGATCATAAGAGCTTGAAGTATGTGTTTACACAGAATAAGCTCAACATGAGACAGCACAGATGGCTAGAGTTGATGAAGGACTTTGACATCTCACTTCAGTATCACCCAGGGAAGGCCAACGTGGTTGCCGATGCCTTGAGTAGGTATCCGACAGCAATGTGTTTGACTATGGATCGACAATTGCTTGTAGACTTGGAGAGCCTTGGGATTGAGGTGATTGTGCCCGGAGTGCAGATGCAGTTATGGAGCCTTCAGATACAGTCAAACTTGATGGAGAGGATCAAGGCGACGCAGTTCGAGGATATGGCTCTTCTGTGTATCCGAGAGCAGGTTCGTGTAGGGTTGGTGGATGGCGAGTTTTTACTTGCAGAGGATGGTGCCTTGAGGCACGGTCCCAGGTTATGTATGCCTAGCAGGAAGCTCAGGGAGCAGATCATGCATGAGGCTCACAGATCCCAGTACTCTATAAATCCTGGTGCCAACAAGATGTACAGGGATCTGCGAGAGCATGTCTGGTGGTACGGGATAAAACGGAAGGTAGCTCGCTTCGTAGCTAGATGCTTGGTCTGTCAGCAGGTCAAGGCAGAGAGGCAGAGGCCCGGAGGATTATTGCAGCCGTTGCCCATTCTAGAGTAGAAGTGGGAACATATCACCATGGATTTCGTATCTGGGTTGTCGCGTACACCAGGAGGGAAAGACGCGATTTGGGTCAACGTTGACAGGTTGACCAAATTGGCCCACTTCTTGCCATTCAAGGTGGGTACGTCTACAGAGAGGCTTGCGGAGTTGTACATACGACAGATAGTCAGGATTCATGGAGTTCCCGTCAGCATTATCTCAGATCGGAATAGTTGCTTTACTTCCCATTTTTGGAGGAGTCTGCAGACTAGTTGGGCACTCAGCTCAAGTTTAGTACTGTATACCACCCCCAGACGGACGGACAGTCAGAGAGAACTATTCAGACACTTGAGGACATGCTGCGGGCGTGCGTCCTGGATTTTAGAGGTTTTTGGGAGGATCATCTACATTTGGTGGAGTTTGCTTACAACAACAGTTATCAGGCCAGCATTGAGATGTCACCTTTTGAGGCTCTGTACGGGCGTAGGTGTCGTACACCCTTATCTTGGGATGATATTGGAGAGCGAGCTTTACTGGGACCATAGATGGTTGTTGATGCAGCTGAGATGGTGAAGCTCCTCAGGGACAGACTTTCCGTGGCGCAGGACATACATCGGCACTGGACCGATAGCCACCGGAGGCCGTTGGAGTTTGAGGTACAAATTTAGAGATAAGATTAGAAGTAGGTTATATTTTTGTTTTGTTTGATTGATCGTGTTTGATTTTTAGTAACTTGAGACCTTGCTTGTGTTTATGTTGGAGACAAGGTTTTTCTGCGGATATCTCCGACTCGTGGTACGATACGTTTTGGTGGAGGTGGGAAGCTTAGCCCGCGTTTCATCGACCCTTTCGTTATCAGCGGGAGAGTCGGTGACATGGCATACAGGCTAGACTTGCCACCTGCACTAGTGGGAGTTCACAACGTATTCCACGTATCACAGTTGAGACAGTACGTGGCTGACCCTAGCCATGTGCTCGATCATTCGAAGATTGAGGTTGGACCTACTCTCAGTTAGCCAGAGCAGCCTGTGGAGATTCAGGATCGCCCGGAGAAGGTTCTGAGGAACCTGGTGATACCCTTGGTACGCGTCGCATGGAGGCATCATTCTCCAGGAGAGTCTACCTGGGAGCTGGAGGATGAGATGCGCGAGCAGTACCCCTATCTTTTTGGACCTTGAGGTATACCTTTCTATCCTTCTCTGCAGTTTAGTTTCACCTTTAATTTCGAGGACGAAATTATTTTAAGGAGGGTAGATTTGTCACTACCACATTTCTAGCTTGAGGGTATTTTGGTCAATTTTAAAATTTTGGAATTATTTTGGAATTATTAGTATTAATTATAATTATTAGATTTTTCAGTAATTTTTAGTATATTTGATTTGGTGCTATATTTGACCTTGACTAGTGTTGACTTAGGAGACTGTCCTAGAGGCTTACCTAGGTCATGACTACTTGGTTAGAGTGTGTAACCCTATCTTGACCTAAGTTAGTGATATCAAACTCATTAGAATTTATTAGGAGGAAATAGGAATTAATTTGAATAGAGAATGGCTTGTGATTTCACAAGTCATGATTTATGACTTAAGCCTGTAGGAGCTTAAAAAGTGCTTTATTTTGACTAAATCAAAGGAATTGAAGACTTTACGCAAGCAACTCTTTATGAACTATTTAACGCCAAGTCCATTTACGCTAGCTACTTTACGCCAAGACAGTTCATTGAGTTTTACGCCCGGAGACAGGATGTCAGGTCGCATTTAATACAAAGTGATAATGAGTCTGACATAATGATTTGCTGACAGCATGCAACACAGAATTCGAAGAGATTGGATTTACACCAAACCCAATACTTGTCGTATGGTATGTAGAGAAGGCTATTTTACGCTCAATAAAATCATTTCTTTTTACGCACGATAGTTATGTGAGCTTTTTACGCTCAAGGCTATTGTGAGCGTAAAGTCTATTTGAGCTAAGTTTTATGCTCAAGGCTATTTTAGCCACTTTACGCTGAGAAGTTTATTTGGAGTGTTTTACGCCAGTTTACCACTTTACGCTTGGAGCATATTATGGGTTATTTTTACGCCCAATTCTTCCTGACTACTTTGGAACGTGGTTTATCCACGTGGCTTTCATGCCATATTTATTGAGAAACGTGTGTACGTGCTCCCTATTTTTGGTGAAATAATGGGACACGTGTCAATGTATGTAGAGGATGACATCTATCGTGGGTGACAGTTACCAGTGTAAAAACCCAATTTTGTTGCTTTTTACTCACAATGGGTCAAGTCTATAAATAGACTTATTTTTCACATTAAAAGGGGCAGAGACATAGACAGGAGAGAATACAGAGATCAGAGCCTAAAGACTTTAATTTTCCAGAGCATTCTTCTTCAACTTTTCTTCCAGAACAGAGTGAAGCAAAGCAGGAAAGCATTCGACCTCGCCATCAGTGCCCAAGTGCGTCGATACCTTTCTGGTGACTTAGTTCTTCCTGCTGTTCATCTTCTAGCAGTGATCTTCATCATCATCGTATAGTCCAAGGAACAAAGTGATCGCTCTCAGATCAGACTTCCATAGCAATACTTCCAGAACAATTTGTACTTTCTGTACTTTTTCTTATTTTATTTTCAAAAGCCAATTTTAGGCATTTTATTAAGTAAAACAAAATGACGACTCTGCTGGGGACGACCTTCTCCTCTGACGAGGAGACAATTGCTCAATACGATGATGTGTCGATCGGATCGACAAAGAAGACTCTGGTTGTACACTTCGACCAGACTGCCTACGAAGAAATGCTCCGAACTGGGGGTGGTACTCGTTGCTCCAATGTTCAGAAATCGAGGAAGGCGCAAAACGTTTAGATTCCCAAATCCAAGGCATACTCGGATCTCCCTGCTGTCTCTGAAGGCAAAGGAATCCTTCCTACTCTTGTTGTAGGGGCTCCCGTTTGTAATGCGGCAGTCCTTACTTCAGGGTTGCACCCTGAGCGTAAAAACCAATCTCTCGTCGGTAATGGAGAAGATTGCCAAGTTTTACGCCCAGCGTGTAAGAGCCAAGCTTTACGTTCAGCGCGTAAAAGTGAGGTTTTACGCCCAGTGTGTAAAAACAAAAATTTACACTCTGTGCTTAAGAACAAGTCTCCTGTCTGTGACAAGGTAGACCCCAGTGCTTTACGTTCTGAATATAAAAATAAGCCTCCCATCTCTGACGCGGTAGACACACAAAATTTACGCTCCATGCATAAAGGAAATTCTCCCGTCTATGACGTGGCAGATACTCATGTTTTGCGCTCTGTGCGTAAAGGTAAATCTCTTGTCTGTGGCAGTGTAGATAAAATTCACAAGGATGCTTCTGCATCTAAAGTGAATGTACCTGCACGCATGAAGCGTAAAAACATAGTTGGTAAAACTTCTGTTTTTAACCAACAACCTTCTTATACTGCTATACGCAAAGTACCCAACCTTCAAATTACGCGCAATGCTGATGGAGTCCTTTGTGCTAAAAAATCTCAGGATTTACGTACACAACTCCAAGCACGTAAAAATGTACAATTTGGTTCTGCGAATGCAGCCAGTAATCTTCTTTATACATAAGGGACTAAACGTTTCTCTACCCCAAATATTATGAGGAAGACTACTCCCTCTACTCCTTCTGATTTACGCGAATTACTAGTGCAAAAGCGTAAAGATAGACAATCTCCTGTGACACTCCCCCAAGAGAAACACCATTGTGAGTGTCATCAGATTGTAATCAAGTGTTGTTGTTCGTCTTTTAAACGGTCAGTTTTTGATCGATTAAGTTTCAATATGCCTCAACAACAAGTTGACCAAGAACATGAGTTGTCATACGTGTCAGTCAACATGGCATCTCATACCAACAGAGGACAACGTCCAAGACGCAATACGTCCCAAACTCCAGGTCAACAACAATTCAACAGACTTCTTGATTCCTTTGAAGGAGTATATCAGAATACTCGATCAAGAAGACAAAGACAGTTGCAGACTTCTGATTCAGAAGCTGGGGGTACTCAATCTCTTGAGTCCGAAATGGATAGTGTCGATCCATACCTCTATACCAATCCTTCTGTATCTTCAAGAGAGGTTGAATCCTACGCTATTAGAGACGAATCGGAGACATCATCTGCTAATACATAACAACGTCTCACTGCCGTTGAGCAATTATTAAAGGACATGCTTACTATGATGCAAAGTATGCACCAGATAATAATGACTCAGCAAACTGCTCAGCCGACAATAGCAACACCGGTGCAAGTAGCAGCACAAACTCAAGATAGTCAAGGGGTTAATATACCTTTGAATATTGAAGAGCCTGCTGTTAACCAAAATTCTGTATCCCCAGTTCCCATCATTCCAGATGATGTGCCATCTCCGGTGGGGGTTATGGTACATCCAACAACTATTCAATCAAATGTGCTTCCTCAAACTAGTGAAGCTATTCAAGCAGTGCGTGAATTAAAAGCATATTTTGAAGTTCTGAAGCATAAGGATCAACTCCAGAGGTTAGGGATTAAGCAACCTTATCCTCCTCATCGAAATGATGTACCCTTTCTACCGAAATTCAAGCCACAATCAATGGTATTGTTTGATGGAAAGGCTTCGCCTAGTCAGTATATCAATTACTTTGATATTATGACTGTACATCTGCAAAAAAATGATGCTCTTCTCACTCGAGTGTTCATTGGATGCTTGACGGGTTCAGCTTACGACTAGTATCGTAGTTTACCCGACAATTGTATTTCGTCTTTTGACGAATTTAAAGCAATGTTTCTCTTCCGTTTCTATGAAGGGGGTATGGACATGAATATGTCCTCCTTAATAGAAATCAAACAAAAGAAGAAAGAAGATACTCGGACGTTCATTGAACGTTTCTGACAGACGACTCTGAAAATACCTCCTGGTATACTGGATTCAGCATTGATTGATACATGCAAGATGAATTTATGACCATCCATTACTGTCTTCACGGGTTCCCAATTCACAGATTGGGCCTCGTTTATTATAGCAACAGTTTCTGCCGAAACCAATGGTAGGTTGGCTCGTGAGCATGGGATGATTTTTGCCTCAGAAGATAAAGAAAAGAAAGGCACTTCTGGTAATAACTCCGGCAATCGTAATGGGAAAGGAAAGGATACTCTTATGGTTAATCTTTCCAAAAATAAAACGACGCCAAATAATCAGGAGTCTTCTAATCCAAAAGAAGAATATTCTTTTGACGAAAGTGATATCCCAGGGATATTTCAATGTCTGGTAAAGAGCGGCAAACTCTAAATTCCGGAGCCGAAAAGGCCTAATGAGGTGAATTTGACTGACAATCCCAATTATTGTATCTATCACAGATACATAAATCATCCCACCAAGGCTTGTTATGTTCTAAAGAAGAAAATCCAAGAACTGATCAATGCCAATGCCATTGCTTTAACTAATGATGAGCATACGGTTACAACCAATATGGTTTCTCTTCAATTTAGAGGTTTTCCTACTCAACAAGTCCCGGATGGGATTGTCCCAATTCCGAAGGCGACGATAAAGATTGTGAATATCCCGCCTGCCAGAGAGAAAAATGAAGGGTTGTTATCTCTCATATTAAAGAATGGAGAAATTATGTGGGTACATCCTGACTTAGTACCTGAAATGGAAGATGAAGGAAAAACTTTAAAATCCAAGAAAGGTAAGAAAGTCAAAACCTGTAATATGATTTCTCATGTTATTCCAGATCCTGATGATTTGGATCATCTATGGAATGGTATTCCTTTAGAAGATAGACTGAGAGGTTTGAACATATGTTCTCCAAGTCTGGCTCATCCCACCAAGCTCAAGTTGACTCATCAGCAGTAGCTAGCTCTGAACAGTGTTCCCTTACACAGAGCACAACAAGTTTTTGCTGCTTATGAAAGAGCTCCTACAGGGATTTTTCCTTGTATCTTGAATCCTTCTCATCCTGTAGTTACAGAGGCATCTATTCCTCATTCTCCTGTAGTTATATAGATCTCTTTTCCTTCCTCTGTTGAACCACCTATTAAAAGTTCGCTGCCCATTTACTTATACAGTCAGCAATCAGTCCTTCTCATGAAAAAGATGGGCTATGACTTTCAAAAGGCAGAGGGTTTGAATTATGATAAAGGAATACGACTTCTTTTACAAATTCAAAGTCAAAAATCTACTGTCGGATTGGGTTATGAGGTTCCCCATAAAAATCCTCACAAGAAAAAGGTTAGGGAAAGGAAGACTAAATCTTGCAATATGGTACTTCCTTCTTCTGAATCTGAAAAAGAAACCTTTGCTGCTACAAGATCTGGGAAAGTGTACCATAAAGATTATGAGAGATCCTCCAAAGAGACAGAGGATGTTGAAACACCATCAACTCAACCGTCTCTTGGTCCTGCTAAACCATCTGTGGTTGAGAAGAAGAAACAGAAAGCAGTACGCTTTGACGTCCCATTGAAGTCTGCTTCCAGTCAAAGGGTGATGATAAAACCCTACAAATTTGATATTCTAGCCCAGTTAGCAAATACTCCGGCTAGACTCTCTATCTTCGAGTTGCTTCGCCTTTCTAAAGAAAGTCGCAAAACTTTGAGTGAATCTTTGTTGCAAGCTGACTCATGCTTAGCTCAACTCAAAACTTCTGATAATATACCACTGTCATGCCCACAATGCCATAGTGTGATGGAAGTCATTCCTAACATTACCTTCACACAAGAGGACATGCTGTTGAAGCATGACAAGTTCGACAGGCCTTTGTGCTATACTGGGTATATCGAATCCACTGAAGTTGACAGGATTTATATTGATACTGGATCTTCCATTAGCATAATCCTTCAGAGTATGCTAAGACCGTTGAGGATTCCTACTAGTGACTTGACTTACACTAGTACTATAATAGTTGGTTTCAACTCTGGAAAGAGTAAACCACTGGAGAAGATTCGTCTGAAGATTCAGATTGGTGATCTTCGAACTATGGTGACATTTTATGTTATTAATTCAGACGTATTCTACAATATCTTTCTTGGAAGACCGTGGATACATGAGCATAATATTGTGCATTCAACTCTCCACCAATGCTTCAAGTACGTGGATTCCCAAGGGGTTGTGAAGACTAAGTTTGTTGATATCAATCCTTTCAAGGGTATCGAAGCCTATTTTTCTGATTCAATGCTCTATAAACAAGAGCATGTAAAGGAGATATCAGACATGGCTGAAGATCGATCATCTGCCGAAGATCAGTCTATTAATGAAGATTATCCAGAAGAGCAACCTTTGAAGGTCAACATCAAAGGGCGAATCAAACCCCAACCTGTCAACAACCAACCTATGAAGATCAAGGTTAAAGGGAAAACTCGAACGCCATCTGAGGAATCAGTAAATGTTCCTGCCAAGAGTCAAGACCAACCCCTTATGATCAAAGTCAAGGGACGTACTTCTCGTACGAATGATCCAGAGCCAACATTGTTTATCAACCTTGGCAGGTCTACGCAGAAGACGGATGACAGTCCGTTAATGATTAATCCGAAGCGTAGCAGTCAAATTATAAATGATATAAATATTGATCATTATGTACTTTCCAATATCAATGAAGATTTCCTTTTTGAGTATATGGCTGTCAAATTGGTTGAAAGAATGACTTTATCTTCTGATGACCAAAGTTATCAATATAAAGATGACATAGATACAGAGTAAACTTTATACATTGACCATAAGGAAAATTATTTTCCTCCTCATGTCGATGTGGGACCTTATGCTCAAAGATTCTTAACATCCTCTCCCTATCTTCTTCCTGTAGCCGCTTTATCGCAAGCTTGTGTAACTTGTAGACGTCACGAAGAATCTTATTTCGTGATTCCGTCTGATAAGAAAAATAAGCGCCAAATTGTGTTTGGCATGGCTAAAAATATCCCTGTTATTCAGACGGATGATCTTAGAGATAAAGATAAAGGAAGAATCCGAATTGACAAATATAGTCAACAATCCCTCAAGATTATCCAGAATATGGGATATGATTTGAAGACTATGCAAGGTCTCAATCAAGGCAAGGGTAGACGATTACCGTTATGTGGTGATCCGTTTTACCAGAAAACTCATCACGGGTTGGGATATGATCCGTCCCACATGTTTAATGATGATATACAAGAAGAATACTCTTCAAGTTCTTCACAATCTTCAGATTCCGAAGAAATCCATTTCATTGAATCTAAATATGCTGGAGGAGACTATTATGATGAATCTAAGTGTATATTCTTAGTCAACATGGTTCAAACTGATGACAAATCTGAGCCATTTGAAAATGACCCTTGGGCCCAACAGATGGACACACAGTAGGAACGTCATTTTGAACAACGACAACCACCTACAGAGGATGAGATTCTTCAAATCGACGTTGGAGACGGAACTACATCCAAGCCAATATTTATCAGTAAGAACCTGTTCGAAAATGAAAAGGAAGAGTTGATAAAATTGATTAAAAGATATATTGATATCTTTGCATGGAGTTATGAGGATATGCCGGGTTTGGATCCTAAAGTTGCTACTCATAAACTCAATATTCTTCCTAATGCCAAGCCTGTAAAACAACAGCAGCGATATTTTCGACCAGATATGATGGATGCAATTAAAGCGAAAGTCAAAAAGTTGATTACATGTGGCTTTGTTCGTGAAGAACAACATCCAGACTGGGTTGCCAATATTGTTCCTGTTATGAAGAGGAATGGAAAAGTCCGAGTTTGCATAGATTTTCGAGATCTTAATGCAGCTTGTCCAAAGGACGAATTTCTACTTCCAATTACTGATGTCATGATAGATAATACATGCGGTTTTGAACGCATGTCTTTTATGGACGGATTCTCAGGATACAATCAAATCAAGATGCATCCCGAAGATGAGAAGCATACTGCTTTTCGAACACCTCTTGGGGTTTATTGCTATACGGTTATGCCGTTTGGTCTTAAAAATGCCGGTGCCACGTATCAAAGGGCTATGAGCAACATCTTTCAAGAATATCTACGGAAGACAGTAGAATGTTATGTAGATGACATTGCTGTCAAAAGTCGATCAAAAGATGATCACATTCAAGACTTAAAGACAGTATTTGAATTCATAGGTCAACATCAATTGAAAATGAACCCTACCAAGTTCTTCTTAGGGGTTTCCAGTGGCAAGTTTTTGGGATTTGTCATCACTTCTCAGGGTATCCATGTTGATCCTAATAAAATCAAAGCAATTCTTGAAATGCTCCTTCATGCAATTTAAAAGAACTCCGCGGCTTCCAAGGTCGCATTGCTTATATCAGTAGATTTATATCTAATATCTTTGGCAGATGCCAACCTTTCTCCCATCTATTAAAGAAGGGTGTATCATTTGTTTGGGATGAAGCATATCAGAAAGCTTTCAATGACATCAAGCAATACCTTACAAATCCACCTGTTCTAGTACCACCAGTAGTGGGAAGACCATTTTTGCTATATGTTCGAGCCTTAGATCATTCACTTGGTGCTCTTCTTGCACAGAAAAGTGATATGGGTCATGAACAGGCAATTTATTATCTTAGTCGAATGATGGTAGAAGCTGAACACATGTATACTCCTGTAGAAAAGGAATGTCTTGCTTTGGTTTTTGCTGTTCAAAAGACACGACATTATATGTCAGGATAAACTATTCATGTCATCTCCAGAATAAATCTTATTCGGGTATTGATGAGAAAACCAAGCATTCTTAACTCCAGGTTAGCTACCTGGGCGATGTTGCTCACTCCTTATGATATGGTCTATGTACCTCAAAAATCAGTGAAGGGTCAAGCATTAGCTGACTTCTTAGCAGCTTACCCTATACCTGAAACATCAAAGTTATATGAAGATATTCCAGATGAAGTCGTAGATTGCAATATGACTTTGAAAGATGATATTTGGCAATTATACTTTGATGGAGCATCACGGGTTGGACCCAAAGGTAATATTGTCTCCGGAGTAGGAATCGTCTTGGTTTCTCCTGACAAAATAGGCATATACCATGCTTATTCTCTCAATGAGCCATGCTCTAACAATGTGGCAGAATACAATACTCTGTTGATTGGTCTCCAAGTAGCAAAAGAATTGGACATTGAGTTCCTGAAAGTTTATAGAGATTCTCAACTGATTGTTAATCAGGTTAGAGGGACTTATGAAGTTAAAAATCCTGATCTCATCCCTTATCATCAAGTGGCAATTGAGTTGGTCCTTTCATTCAAAGGATTCTTCATCGAATTTGTACCACGTTCTCAGAATATGGAAGCTGATGCTCTTACTAGCCTAGCTGCAGACTTAGCTGTTCCAATTCGAAGACAAAACATAATTACTTTGTTGGACCGAGACTTAATCTGTGTCAAGAATAATCTGTATATTAAACAGAGTAATACTACAGAATCAAGTTCCCAGCAGAGGGATTGGAGAAGTCCATTAATTGATTATGTGGTTCATAGGATTTTACCTGAAGATCCAAAAGAAGCTGTATCAATCAAGAGATGATCATTTCAATTTTATTATGATTCATCTTTACATATCCTATACCGTTGTTCATATGATGGACTTTTGCTGTGCTGTCTCTCAGAAAGTGAGGCTAAATAAACACTTCGCGAAGCTCATGATGGTATTTGTGGTGCTCATCAACTAGGTCCAAAATTATAAGACCGTATTCGAAGAATGGGATATTATTGGCCATCCATGATAGCAGATGCTATAGATTATGCCAGACGATGTAAAGCATGTCAGATTCATGTTGATTTTATCCATCAACCGTCTGAATTCTTGCATCCTACAGCAGCTTCTTGGCCCTTCGAAGCTTGGGGCATGGACATTATTGGTCCAATTAATCCTCCTTCTGTTAAGGGACATCGGTTTATATTGGCTATAACCGATTACTTTTCCAAGTGGGCAGAAGCAGTTCCCCTTGTTGAAGTGAAAACATCTAATGTGATTAGCTTCATCAAACACTATGTCCTTTATCGTTTTAGGATTCCTCGACGGATAATTCAGGACAATGGATCACAGTTTGCCAGTCAGGCATTTTATCGATTTTGTGATAAGAATCAAATTCAAAATTTGGCTTCTACGGCTTATAATCCAGCTACTAATGGTTTAGCCGAAGCTTTCAACAAGACGATCATCAAACTTCTCAAAAAGTTCGTCTCTTCTAATAAACGTGATTGGAATGAGAAACTTGGAGAATGTTTATGGGCTTATCGAACGATAGTTCGAACTCCTACCGGTTTTACACCATTTTCATTGGTCTACGGATGCGAGGCTGTCCTTCTATTAGAAATTCAGATTCCATCTCTTCGAATAGCCATTGCCAATGAGCTAACAACAGAGAACAATGATCGCTTACGACTCCAAGAACTTGAAGGATTGGACGAGAAGCGTCTTCATGCACAACAGCACATTGAGCTATATCAAGCCCGTATATCTCGAACTTTCAATCATAGAGTTAAAGAGAGGGTATTCAAGGTCGGTGAGCTAGTTTTAGCCGTTCGAAGACCGATGGTGATGACTCATAAAAGCAAATGAAAATTCCAAGCAAAATGGGAAGGCCCTTATGTTATCGAGACAGTTTTTTCCAACGGTGCCTATCGGTTATCTAAGCCCAGTGGAGATTTACTCATGATGCCAATCAATGGCAAATTTCTTAAAAAGTACTATCTATAAAAAACACAGAATGAAAATAAAATCTTTTTATTTTTATTCAAAAACAAAGGATTAAGGATGAGGACCACTGCCTTCCTTATTGAATACATAGTCGGCTAATGCATCAAAGACATCATTGCCTGAGTTCACAAAAAACTTGCAGGCATCCATCCTCAGTGCCTCTTCTTTAGGAGTTTTTCCTAGCTCTACTAAGAAAGCGAGGATGTCTTGGGGTGGCTTGGGCGTAGAAGAGCCTTCGCATATTCTGGTTGGGCCTGACACGATTGGCTCAATGGGGCGCATCTCGATGATGTCCTCAACCTTCATGATGACTTCAGTCTTTTACAGCATGTCCTTGGAAGACATTTCCAATAAGGGATTGAAAACAAGAATGAAACTTTACAAAGAGTTCTCATCTATTTATAGGAGAGAGCTATTAATAAACCGGTCTTGGAAATTGAAACAACTTTTCATTCCCGAAAGACCTATCCATTCATTACATCAGATTCATCCATTTAATTGTGGAATTGAAATGATTTTTCTTTTTCCAAAAGAAAGGTTGGTTCATTCATTCTTTCATAATTTTGGTATATATCCTCCATGGCGTCTGTCTTCTTATTTCCCCAGCTATTAATGTTTGGTTAAGATGATTACTTGTCTCCTTGGAGAGAAATATTAATCTTTTATCTTACCAGTTGATATAAAAAGTTGGATTTATTATCTATCATGTCCATTCGACCTCTGCATAAATATTAAGTCTGCTTTTTTTTCCTATCTATCATGTCCATTTGACCTCTGAATAGATATTAATCTACTTTTCTTTGAGTTGTTACGATCTGTCATGTCCATATTACCTAAAACAGAAAACTAGATTTTATTATCTATCATGTCCATATTGCCTCTGGATAGATTGAGTTTTGAAGACTTATCATATTATCTCTGATAAGTGTTTTCTATTTCATACCTATTGTTTAATTTCAAAATAAATGATAGGATCACAAAACAGATATTTTATTCATTTCTTGGATAAGATAAAAGGTTACAAAAGCTCCCTATTTACCTAAGGCGGAGCAGATATATCTTTCAGCAATTTTTGGAGCTCTGCTAAACGCTTTTTGCGAGAGCTCATTACATTTTCAGTAGCTATCTTTCTTCGAGCCTCTGGAGTGCATATAGGAGAAAATTTAGCGAAAGTAACTATCAAGTTATCTTTGGCATCATCAAGGTGCTTGATGGTAGATTCAGCTCCAAAAACTTGTTCCTCCAGAATCGAGCTATGTGTTAAATATTGGTCACGAACTGCTATTAATTGCTCCTTCTCAGCTTTCAGACGAGCTAGTTCAGCCTCCACTTCACGAATTTTATCATTTTATTCCTGAATATTTGTATTCGAAGTGTTGTAGGCTTCTCTATAACGATCCAACTGAGGCTTTGCATCAGCTAAGAGAGCTTTCTCTTTGGCGACTTTGCTGCTATGTTCTCTGAGGGAGTTGTTGAAAATAGTCTCTCGAGCAGTGTATTCAACTGATAAAGCGTCATACTCAGCTTGAATGAGACTTTTAGTAGTTTCACTTGTCAACCGCAGATATTCTTTGATAGGTTGTTCAAGTTCTTCTACTACCTTTTCCAGTGCAGTTGCTCTCTCAACATCATTAAACATGGCGACGTTCCTGATAGTGGAAACAATCGTGCCTTTCAAGCTTTCATAACTCAGGCCCCTACACAAAACATTATTTCTTCTTCTCTCCTTCATTGCGCTGACGAAGGGAGGCACTTAACTCGCGCACATTGTGAATCCCTGAACGACGCATCAGATCGAGGAATGCTTCTACATTACCGGGTCCTTCGTAGGCAGTTGAAGGACCACCATTTATACGATTGAAGATCGCTGGAGTCAGTCCAAAGCACTCCATGAAGTTGCGTGCTCGCAGCGATTGATCAGCCTCCGTCTCTATATCAGGCCTTGAGCCTTGAGCCTTGAACCTTTTCCCTGTCAGCCTCTATCTCTTTCTTCGGTGCCATGACAATATGAGGGTGAGAAGTGAGAATGAAAACTTTTCTTTATATATACAATCAATCAACCCTTCATATTCCCCATGGGAAACTGAACATTATCAATGCAACTCGGGGAGACAAAGAGGAGTTCGAATGTTTTGAGAGAAAATTTATTATGACGGTTGAGTATTGACCGGTGCCATTTCTTGACTTTTCATATTCAAAGTATTTCGAAATTTTTGAAGTCTTTTCAAATTCCGAAAACTTTGAAGGGGATTTTGTAGGAGCGTAAAAATGCTTTATTTTGACTAAATCAAAGGAATTGAAGACTTTACGCAAGCAACTCTTTATGAACTATTTAACGCCAAGGCCATTTATGCTAGCTATTTTACACCAAGACAGTTCATTGAGTTTTACGCCCGGAGACAGGCTGTCAGGTCGCATTTAATGCAAAGTGATAATGAGCCTGACATAATGATTTGCTGACAGCATGCAACACAGAATTCGAAGAGATTGGATTTACACCAAACCCAATACTTGTCGTATGGTATGCAGAGAAGGCTATTTTATGCTCAATAAAATCACTTCTTTTTACGCACGATAGTTATGTGAGCTTTTTACGCTCAAGGCTATTGTGAGCGTAAAGTCTATTTGAGCTAAGTTTTATGCTCAAGGCTATTTTAGCCACTTTACGCTGAGAAGTTTATTTGGAGTGTTTTACGCCAGTTTACCACTTTACGCTTGGAGCATATTATGGGTTGTTTTTACGCCCAATTCTTCCTGACTACTTTGGAACGTGGTTTATCCACGTGGCTTTCATGCCATATTTATTGAGAAACGTGTGTACGTGCTCCCTATTTTTGGTAAAATAATGGGACACGTGTCAACGTATGTAGAGGGTGACATCCATCGTGGGTGACAGTTACTAGCGTAAAAACTAAATTTTGTTGCTTTTTACGCACAATGGGTAAAGTCTATAAATAGACTTATTTTTTACATTAAAAGGGGCAGAGACATAGACAAGAGAGAATACAGAGATCAGAGCCTAGAGACTTTGATTTTCCAGAGCATTCTTCTTCAACTTTTCTTCCAGAACAGAGTGAAGCAAAGCAGGAAAGCATTCGACCTCGCCATCAGTGCCCAAGTGCGTCGATACCTTTCTGGTGACTTAGTTCTTCTAGCTTTTCATCTTCTAGCAGTGATCTTCATCATCATCGTATAGTCCAAGGAACAAAGTGATCGCTCTCAGATCAGACTTCCATAGCAATACTTCCCAGAACAATTTGTACTTTCTGTACTTTTTTTCATTTTATTTTCAAAAGCCAATTTTAGGTATTTTGTTAAGTGAAACAAAATGGCGACTCTGCTGGGGACGACCTTCTCCTCTGTTGAGGAGGCAATTGCTCAATACGATGATGTGTCGATTGGATCGACAAAAAAGACTCTGGTTGTACACTTCGACCAGACTGCCTACGAAGAAATGCTCTGAACTAGGGGTGGTACTCATTGCTCCAATGTTCAGAAATCGAGGAAGGCGCGAAAAGTTTGGATTTCCAAATCCAAGGCATCCTCGGATCTTCCTACTGTCTCTGTAGGCAAAGGAATCCTTCCTACTCCTGTTGTAGGGGCTCCCGTTTGTAATGAGGCAGTCCTTACTTCAGGGTTGCACCATGAGTGTAAAAACCAATCTCTCGTCGGTAATGGGGAAGATTGCCAAGTTTTACGCCCAACGTGTAAGAGCCAAGTTTTACGTTCAGTGCGTAAAAGTGAGGTTTTACGCCCAGTGTGTCAAAACAAAAATTTACACTCTGTGCTTAAGAACAAGTCTCCTTTCTGTGACAAGGTAGACCCCAGTGCTTTACGTTCTGAGCGTAAAAATAAGTCTCCCGTCTGTGACGCGGTAGACACACAAAATTTATGCTCCATGCGTAAAGGAAAATCTCCCGTCTATGATGTGGCAGATACTCATGTTTTGTGCTCTGTGCGTAAAAGTAAATCTCCTGTCTATGGCAATGTAGATAAAATTCACAAGGATGCTTCTACATCTAAAGTGAATGTACCTGCACGCATGAAGCATAAAAACATAGTTGGTAAAACTTCTGTTTTTAACCAACAACCTTCTTATACTGCTATACGCAAAGTACCAAACCTTCAAATTATGCGCAATGCTGATGGAGTCCTTTGTGCTAAAAAATCTCAAGATTTACGTACACAACTCCAAGCACGTAAAAATGTACAATTTGGTTCTGCGAATGCAGCCAGTAATCTTCTTTATACACAAGGGACTAAACGTTTCTCTACTCCAAATGTTATAAGGAAGAATACTCCCTCTACTCCTTCTGATTTACGCGAATTGCTAGTGCAAAAGCATAAAGATAGACAATCTCCTGTGAAACTCCCCCAAGAGAAACACCATTGTGAGTGTCATCAGATTGTAATCAAGTGTTGTTGTTCGGCTTCTAAACAGTCAGTTTTTGATCGGTTAAGTTTCAATATGCCTCAACAACAAGTTGACCAAGAACATGAGTTGTCATACGTGTCAGTCAACATGACATCTCATACCAACAGAGGACGACGTCCAAGTCGCAATACGTCCCGAACTCTAGGTCAACAACAATTCAACAGACTTATTGATTCCTTTGATGGAGTATATCAGAATACTCGATCAAGAAGACAAAGACAGTTGCAGACTTCTGATTCAGAAGCTGGGGGTACTCAATCTTTTGAGTCCGAAACGGATAGTGTCGATTCATACCTCTATACCAATCCTTCTGTATCTTCAATAGAGGTTGAATCCTACGCTATTGGAGACGAACCGGAGACATCATCTGCTAATACAGAACAACGTCTCACTGCCGTTGAACAATTATTAAAGGACATGCTTACTATGATGCAAAGTATGTACCAGATAATAATGACTCAGCAAACTGCTCAGCTGACAATAGCAACACCGGTGCAAGTAGCAGCACAAACTCAAGATAGTCAAGGGGTTGATATACCTTTGAATATTGAAGAGCCTGCTGTTAACCAAAATTCTGCATCCCCAGATCCCATCATTCCAGATGATGTGCCATCTCCGGTAGGGGTTACGGTACATCCAACAACTATTCAATCAAATGTGCTTTCTCAAATTAGTGAAGCTATTCAAACAGTACGTGAATTAAAAGCACAGTTTGAAGTTCTGAAGCATAAGGATCAACTCCAGAGGTTAGGGATTAAGCAACCTTATCCTCCTCATTGGAATGATGTACCCTTTCCACCGAAATTCAAGCCACAATCAATGGCATTGTTTGATGGAAAGGCTTTGCCTAGTCAGTATATAAATTACTTTGATATTATGACTGTACATCTGCAGAAAAATGATGCTCTTCTTACTCGAGCGTTTATTAGGTGCTTGACGGGTTTAGCTTACGATTGGTATCGTAGTTTACCCGACAATTGCATTTCGTCTTTTGACGAATTTAAAGCAATATTTCTCTCCCGTTTCTATGAAGGGGGCATGGACATGAACATGTCCTCCTTAATAGAAATCAAACAAAAGGAGAAAGAAGATACTCAGACGTTCATTGAACATTTCTGACAGGCGACTCTGAAAATGCCTCCTGGTATACCGGATTCAGCGTTGATTGATACATGAAAGATGAATCCGCGACCATCTATTGCTGTCTTCACGGGTTCCCAATTCACAGATTGGGCCTCGTTTATTATAGCAGCAGTTTCTGCCGAAAACAATGGTAGGTTGGCTCGTGAGCATGGAATGATTTTTGCCTCAGAGGATAAAGGAAAGAAAGGCTCTTCTGGTAATAATTCCGGTAATCGTAATGGGAAAGAAAAGGATACTCTTATGGTTAATCTTTCCAAAAATAAAACGATACTAAATAATCAGGAGTCTTCTAAGCCAAAAGAAGAATATTCTTTTGACGAAAGTGATATCCCAGGGAGATTTTAATGTCTGCTAAAGAGCGGCAAACTCCAAATTTCGGAGCCGAAAAGGCCTAATGAGGTGAATTTGACTGACAATCCCAAGTATTGTATCTATCACAGATACATAAATTATCCCACCAAGGCTTGTTATGTTCTAAAGAAAAAAAATCCAAGAACTGATCATTGCCAATGCCATTGCTTTAACTAACGATGAGCATACGGTTACAACTAATATGGTTTCTCTTTAATTTGGAGGTTTTCATACTCAACAAGTCTCGGATGGGATTGTCCCAATTTCGAAGGCGATGATGAAGATTATGAATATCCCGCCAGCCAGAGAGGAAAATGAAGGGTTGTTACCTCTCACATTAAAGAATGGGGAAATTATGTGGGTACATCCTGACTTAGTACCTGAAATGGAAGATGAAGGAAAAACTTCAAAATCCAAGAAAGTCAAAACCTGCAACATGATTTCTCATGTTATTCCAGATCCTGATGATTTGGATCATCTATGGGATGGCATTCCTTTAGAAGATAGACTGAGAGATTTGAACATATGTTCTCTAAGTCTGGCTCCTCCCACCAAGCTCAAGTTGACTCATCAGCAGTAGCTAGCTATGAACTGTATTCCCTTATACAGAGTACAACAAGTTTTTGCTGCTTATGAAAGAGCTCCTACAGGGATTTTTCCTTGTATCCCGAATCCTTCTCATCCTGTAGTTACAAAGGCCTCTATTTCTTATTCTCCTGTAGTTACAGAGATCTCTTTTCCTTTCTTTGTTGAACCACCTATTAAAAGGTCGCTGCCCATTTACTTATACAGTCAGCAATCAGTCCTTCTCATGAAAAAGGTGGGCTATGACTTTCAAAAGGCAGAGGGTTTGAATTATGATAAAGGAATATGACTTTCTTTACAAATTCAAAGTCAAAAATCTACTGTCAGATTGGGTTCTTACGTTCCTCATAAAAATCTTCACAAGAAAAAGGTTAGGGAAAGGAAGACTAAATCTTGCAATATGGTACTTCCTTTTTCTGAATCTGAAGAAGAAACCTTTGCTGGTACAAGATCTGGAAAAGAGTACCATAAAGATTATGAGGGATCCTCCAAAGAGACAGAGGATGTTGAAACACCATCAACTCAACCGTCTCTTGGTCCTGCTAAACCATCTGTGGTTGAGAAGGGGAAACAGAAAGCAGTATGCTTTGACGTCCCGTTGAAGTCTGCTTCCAGTCAAGGGGAGATAATGAAACCCTACAAATTTGATATTCTAGTCCAGTTAGGAAATACTCCAGCTAGACTCTCTATCTTCGAGTTGCTTCACCTTTCTAAAAAAAGTCGCAAAACTTTGAGTAAACCTTTGTTGCAAGCTGACTCGTGCTTAGCTCAACTCAAAACTTCTGATAATATACCAGTGTCATGCCCACAATGCCATAGTGTGATGGAAGTCATTCGACGCATCTTCTTCGCATGACACGTCTTTATTGCCCCGACTGTTACGTTCTTCGAGTGCTTTAAATAGCCATTTTTGACTTGGCCGAATTCGAAGGTCAAGTTTATTACCATTTAATGCAAATTCATTGCACAAGATTCGGAGAGCCAGCCACTTGGCGCATGGGTTTGATTTACCCAGCCTATAAATAGTGGCATGGAGAGAGTTTGCTTCTCGTTCTCTCACGTCCTCCCGAAAATGAATTTGTTTGCTCGAGCACATTCTGTTGATGAGATGCTCCCGAGGGTGAAGATGCGACACATTGTCTTCATTGATGCATTTGAAGGTAACTGTTACATCCAAAAGTCGGAGTCGATGGCTTCTGAGGCAGGCAGAAGGTGCCTGTTGCATCCAAAGATCGGGATGCTCGAGCCTCGTCTCCGTTATGCTGGAAGAGCCGTAGATCGAAATTATGGTGCTGCGGCTTTGGAGGCTCTTTCTTCTGTCAGAGTGGGTATTGCCCATTCTGGTTGTGTTGAAAGCTGCTCCTTTAGCCGTATTTCGATTGCGATCTTCGCTGGTCTTTGGAGGCTCTTTCGAAGCTAGAGGGTTGATTGCCACCCTCGTTCTGCTCAATAAATGCTTCATTAGTCGAAGCATTTGATGGCGCATATGCTGACACTTCATGATGCGCCTGACTGGGACGCTGAAGGGCGGCACATAACTGAGCTGCTGAAGGGATGCGCATAACTGAGCCGTTGAAGGGATGCAAATGACTGAGGATGCACATGACTGAGGATGCACATAACTGAGCTACTGAAGGGATGTGCCTGGCTGAGAGCGCATGGCGAGATGTGCCCATTTGAGAGCGTATGGCGAGATGCGCCTGTTTTGAGAGCGCATAGTGGTTGCTGCGCCTAGCTGTAGACTTAGGGTCTTTTCTTTTTAAAAATTCTCCTTTGTACAGCTCTTTTTAAGACATGTAATAGACTTTATATGAAATAAAAATCTTCTTTTAATGTCTATGCTTTGCTGTACCAAGTACTTCATCTGAGCTCCCTGGCGCATGTGATGTTAGGCGCATAGGATTTTTGGTCCTGAAATTCCATGCTTCTACAAAGAGTATTGCCGCCTGGAACCTTCCTGCATGTTAAACCTGGTGAAAGCATTTCCAGAGAACTGAACCAGGGACAAGTGAGCGTTGAATATGAAGCTGACAAAATCATTCATAGCCGTCAGAGGGGGCGGACGACCTCCTGACTTCTCCTCTCTGCATGTGATAGCGTTGAAGTCTCCGATACAGAGCCATGGTGTCATGACCCACACTCACTTTTCGGATACGAAGCGTGTCCAAGCCCAGCCTACGTTGCAGTATCGGCGGTAGAACGTTGTATAATATACACAAGTCACGGTAATCTAGAATCTCATGGTAATCTATATCTCATCCACAGAATAACCAAGTCACAACCAAGATCAATGAATAAGACATGAAAATGAATAATAATGAATATAACTGAATGTTTTCAAGAATCAATATCACGTCCAGTAGACACAAATCCACTACAAAATAGACGGAAAGAGAAAATACTTGAAATATACTATCTGAATACGACCTGCTAATCAAGGCAACCTCAACTGCAAAGTACTACGATCTGATGCTGATTCAACCCACTCGTCTGCTCCTGATTTAAATTTGGCTAACCTGAAAAGATCATCAGTTCCTCAGAGGACATAGCAAGATACATATAAACATGCCTATCTAACAGTTTTATCATGCATAAGAAATAAGCAAAAAAACAGAATCACGACAAGTGACTATGAATATGAACACTAGAACAACTACGCGTAAATGAACTGCTAGATGAACGATGAATACGAGATCAATGGAAAACCAAACCCTCGCCCTGAGTGGACTCGCGGGTTTGAACTAAGCACTAAACCTCGTCCCGAGTATGGATTTTCTGGTTAGCTCACGACAAAACACCCTCGTCCCGTGTGTGGACTTTCAGGTGCAAATGGTCAACCCTCATCCCGAGTGTGGACTCTCTGGTGCCAATGAACACGATAAACACCCTTGTCCCTAGTGTGGACTCTCTGGTGCACTGATCAACCCTCATCCCGAGTGTGGACTCTCGGGTTGTGTAAAATGATAATCAAGGATTTAGCAGTTCAACTACATGCACTTGTTCTATGACATGACTCAAGCAAGGTACTGGTGAGAAACTCCAAGTATGAACCACAAGACCAAACATGAACACGGCTATATACAATGAAAATAGCTCAACAGAATATAGTACGAAAAGCACATGTCCATAACAATCAAAACTGGGAAATGAAATACAATGCATATAATTAAAACTGTAGAGGGAGGCAAGGTATACTTGCCTGCAGTCCTGAGCTGCTGGCACGGGTCGAGTGTTGAGTCAAAATCCCAAGAACCTGTTCAATAATTTATCATGTCAAAGAAAATGAATGAATTTAGCAACCAATCTATTTCCCTTGCTAGGCTTTTAGACAATTTCCCACTTGTACTCTAATTGGATAGCTCTCTAAGCTGACTTAATACATGCCCTTACCTAACATGGCCCAATACCCTGACGATACCTACATCTATGTGGTAACTTAGTGTATACTAGGTTGCCTACCAACCCTTCAACATCCATTGTGTCTTTCTCTAGCACCACCCTAAATACTTGTCTCTGATACTCCTATTACCTGCTTATATGATACACTAAGATTTATCAAGTGCTACTGAAACACTGTATACACCTTTTAGTTCAGGACTGGTACCAAGGGACTGAGTGTTCCATCATGCATAATAAAAATAATCAAGGTGGATTCAACAGAAGGGCATATATCAAGCAAGGCCTCATAGAAGGGAAATGAAATGACTGTATTGAAAGAGGAAATAAGGAGAATGGTTTGTTCTAGATATATCATCAGGAATGATATTCAGAATAGGCTTGAAAAGAAAACTTACTTACTATTCTCTAGCTATACCTCCTCTCGCTTAGGAACCCTGTGATAATGCTACCCTTAGATTGTATCTTGATGCATTCAGTGCTATCCTATTAGAGCCAAACATTTGTACCAGACATGGCACCCTGATATTCTCATCTCAAGCCGTTAGGATACTCCTCTCGTTCTCGAACTCTTTATTCCCTGTAGACTCAAGAAGCTATAGGCAGACCCTACCATGTATTAGTGGCAATATATGCACTCTAAACTTGCTCACTGGCACCTTGTATGGGGATTGGTATGGGACTTATAGGGCAATACGGTTATAGGTATGCATAGGCTCTTAATTAAAATCCTGATACGAAGGGGTTTGATATGGTATCAAGCATCCATATAATATACAGCTTGATACCCAGGGCTATATGCTCATATTGGGATATATTCCAACCTAGACTTTCATGGTCACTAAACAAACAATATGCAACTAGGGTGTCTGTCTCAGTTGCTTGATCGCGGCCAAAAGCCTTCACCTGGGTTCAAATGTCAAATATGATACCATGCATCATATTTTTTTTAAAGCTCTGGACTACAGAAATATGAAGGATCAGCAACTGCATGTATGATCGTTAAAGACCTTTCACGGAATGTTCCTCGAGGTTGGAATGAACCATAGAAATACAGGGGACCAAGTTGCACATACCTATCCCTATTTTCCTGATATACAACTGAATGACCCAACTGATATCTAACAGCTAGGTAAGGTGCACAAAATAGAAGCAACCACAATGGCTAATAGGTGTTGTTTTCCAACACTTTGATAGCCACTCACCGCTGTTAATATATGATTCAGGACCAATATGCCATAAAGCCTGCAAACTACTCAGCAAGGTATTAAGCATATTGCTATATATGGTACTCGACTAGTTATCATATAAAGTTATGACCAGGAAATGCACTACAAGTTGAAGATTGTGAACTGTTCTGTCTTGAGGACCTTTGAATCAAGAGAAACACCCATGGAAGACAAGCTTACCACATCATCAATGTCATCATATCTCAGGAGCGCCCTGATTACACATGACCATGTCTCTTCAATCTACTACTATACCTCTAATTACTGGTATACAAGTAAAATAATTCCTGTATCTAGGACTGACACACTACCTTACACATGCATTATGCCTATGGCATCAATATTGGCTACTGGATTAAGATTATATAGGACCCATCCTGTACCCTAAAGTTCCCACTTGCCAAGGCTATGACTGTTGTCCTGGTCGAGGCAGGGTATAGTTTTACGCATCTAATTTATCTATGAACCATAGACATAGGGGTTGTCCCTCTCATCAATCCTCCGTTCTAATTACAATTGTTCATCCTATTGTATTGACTTGGTTAACCTGTTCTTATGAGTTTGATGTCCCACATCCACGAACAGGTAATATATATTGGTTCACACGGACATCCCAAACTGTGGACAGGACATTTGAGGAGGGGTGATACACAGAAGGTGAAAACCTTTCATGTATTTGATGTGGGCTGATACTCTAAGGGTATAAGTCGACCTTGTACAAGGATGGGACTGGTTTGCCTATGATATGCAATTATGTGTCAAACGCAAACTGCTACATGGGTTTATCCCTCTTTCTATACTCTAACAACTTGAATTCTTTATGGAAACCTTCAATATGAATTCTTCTACTTCTTCCTAGGCATTTAATCAAACACTTACCCATCCCCATCCTAAGCTTTGTCAATAATAGGAATTCGAAGGTTCGTGGCGAAAGGGTTACCTGTCGAGTACGAGGCTGGACTGCTCCTCCTCCTCCTCAGCTATTCTTGCAACCAGGAAATTGGTTTCTAGGGTTTTGCAGAGGGTGGGCTACAATCCTCTTAATATATACTAGGGTTTCATCTATTAGAGGAGATATGACGAATTTGTTTGATCTTATCTAAGAATTGGTGAGAGTTATCTCCAAATTCAAATCGAATTCAACTCAGGATCTGAGTATTCGATTGTAAAGAAAAAAAAATTAAATTAAGGCTCATTTGCATAAAGGCCCCTATCAATTCCTATATTACCTATTTTGACCCTTTATTTGGTATTTTAAGTAAACAGAGAAAATTTTTAAAACATTACAAATAAATGGGATTGTTTAAAGAAGGGATATTATTTTAATAAATAAAAAATAATTGGTCAAGGGGTTTACAAATCTACCCCCCTTAAACAAATTTCGTCCTCAAAATTTAATGACCCGTGATCTGTCAGAATAAAAAGTTTAGAACAACCTGCTATAAAAGAAATTCAATTTCTCTTAAATCAAAGTCTAATATGGCCTATCTATAATACTGCCAATCTCTACTGGAAATTTTTGCCAGCTGCTTCCTGTGGTATTGTCGCATCCTCCGTGATCATGGCATAGGCTTGTCCTCTCTGTACGGCTGGTAGTGGTGGTGCAGTTGCGTTCTTCTTTGGGCAATCTCGAGATAGATGCTGGTTGGATCCACAAGTATCGTACAACCTTAACCATCTTCGGCAGTCTTCTTGGACACAGCCTCTCTTCTTACAATACTGGCAGGTGGGAGCATCTTAAACTTGTTGTGGGGCTGCTCGTGGTTGCTATTGATGCTGCTGTGTTGATATAACATCTTGATCAATATGATTTGAAAGATAATCAAAATTGTACTGTATACTGAAAAAAATGTTCTTGTATCCTACATAAGATGTTAGATCTTATTTCTCCTCCATTGTCGCAGAGCAAAATAATTGCAAAGAGAGAAATCTCTTCCGTAATTTATGCATAAGGAACAATTAGTAAATAAATACAAATATAATATATAGAAAAATAAGCATTTCACAGGCAGTTTATATTGAAGCATAGAGAGACAGTGCTATAACTAGAATATGAAGCTAAACTGAAATAAAATGTGCTAAGCAAAGCATAAAAAGATATTCACCATACATTAGCTCAGTCAATCACAATCTCAGTGCAAAATAAACTAAAAGATAGAGTACTAATGATATCTTGGAATGTCGGAGCATTTCCAAGTAAACATAAATATAACAAAATCTCAAAAAGTGACATCTAGACAAAATACAATGCGTCTAGATCACACATCCTTTGAATCGTCATCATCATCAGCAGTGCCAGCACGACCACCATTTTCGGATGGACCAGCTCCAGAAGTGCCAACTCCAGAATGGTGTGGTGTAGCACCATAACCACGGTACCAGTTATATGCATTACCGGGCCGAAAGAGAGTGTGTACCGCCTTATCCTTATAACGGTAGCCGGAGACAGCTGGATCTCTGGGAAGAGAACTGGAAGAACGTCCAGTCCGGACGAAATGGAGATTGGCAAAAGAGTTGGCGAGTGCCTGGAACCGACTCACATCATGGAACTCACGTTCCTTGGATATGTCAGTGATGAATGTCTGCAGATCAGAGAGTTGCTGATGAATACCCTCAAAAGACATAGGATAAACCTGAGGTGGTGGAACAGGAGTAGTAGGTGTGCCGGAGGAGCGGCTGCGCTGTGACGTAACAGATGGAGATACTTAGGCTCAGGGTCCAGAGCACAAGTGGAAAGATCAACATCAAAACGTTGAAAGATGCGTGGGATGAACATCATCTTTTGAAGTCAATTTAGGAAGAATAGTGGAATAGATGATGCGATGCAACTCATAGTTAAATAAGTTTAAGTTTGCAGCCTTGAACTTTCCAGAATGAACACGAGCAGGTGCATAAAGGTCGTTCTTGAAACTGATAAGAGTCGTGCCATTGGGGAAATCAAACTCAGTAGTATCATCAAGTGAGGCACGTTCGTTAGGAACGCCAAGAATTTCCGCTAAGATGGTATCATCGAACTCGATGTTGATACCGCCGACACGATTTCTAACTGAGAAAGTGTCTAAAATAATGTAGCAGTAGAACAGTCTAAGGGCATTAGTAGCTATACGATATTTGAGGGTAACAAGTCGGTGTAACCCTAATGCCTCAGACAATGGACGGTGGTCAGGAAACACAATCCACTTAATCAGGGCTCCAGTGCATATGTTACGCATGGAAAAGTCAGCGTACCATAACAATGAGTGATCATGAGTTTCAAAGAAAAAAAATCTTTGAATGCACCGTCGGTCGATTGGATCGAGGAAAAGAGAAAATCCTTTAGTGGATTCGAAGATGATGTCTCTTCACTGGCATTTGTCTTCTTCCTCTTGGATGGAGTGAATCCCTTAGGCATTTTCTTCCAAAATTGAATTAAAACTAATGAATTGAAAGAGATAAAAGGAGAATGTTATACCTTCCGAGAATTGAGTATGTGGTAGGGATCGATATTCTCCGTACGAATCCAAATTTTGGACTGAAATCTCCAAGTAGAATGAGAGCAATGGGTTAGAGAGTTTTTAGAGTTTGGAGAGGGCTCAGGCGGCAGCTGCTGTTTGAAAGAGAAGTTTGGAAGAGATGAAGAGAAGGGGGCCTCGGGTTCTGACTTAAATCTCATACCACCAACAGAACTTTGGCCGAACTCCGGCCGAGTTCGTCTAGGGTTCTTTTGATGAATTTTGAAAAAGAAATTTGTAGGCCACATTCTTTTCATCATCCCCTTTCAATTATTTAATACCAAGTTTAGTATTTTAAATTTCAATTAATATAATTAATATTATTTTACAAATTAAATTTTGTTACACAGCGACTGTTTCAGATTAGCTGTTGGGGTACTGTTCCAACTAACGGGACTTTACCAGGGAATAATTAAATACCGCTTCGCTTCGACCGTAGTCGTGGTGACAGACAGACCCTTTGTAGGCTTGTCTCAAAAACAGTTTTTGAGTATTGAAAAATAATTGATAAAACAAAATTAACTAATATTATTGATATCTAAAATTCCTAATTCTCGATGTAAATAATTGAAGCGATCTTCCACTAAAGGTTTTTGCAAAGATGTCAGCTAATTGATTCTTTGTGTCTATGTATACAAGGTTTATATCTCCATTTTGTTGATGATCTCTAAAAAAAATGATGTCGAATCCCAATATGCTTAGTGCGAGAGTAACATACAGGATTCTTAGTCAAATTGATAGTACTAGTGTTGTCACAGAAAATGGGTATGTGTGTGTACATTAAGCCAACGACATCTAAGGTTTGCTTCATCCACAACATTTTTGCATAACAACGTCCAGCGGCGATATACTCAGCCTCAGTCGTTGATAATGCGACCGAATTTTGTCTATTGCTAAACCAAGAGACAAGAGCTTTGCCTAGGAAATGACATATGCCGCTAGTAATTTTTCTATCTACTTTGCATCCAGCAAAATCTGCATCCAAATAACAGGTTAGGTCAAACGACGTGGTTTTGGAATACCATAAGCCGACATAAGAAGTGCCTTTAAGGTATCGGAAGATACGCTTAACCACGGACATATGTGATTCCTTAGGGTTAGCCTGAAAATGTGCACACAAATAAACACTAAACATTATATCAGGTCGACTAGCAGTTAAATAAAGTAAACTACCAATCATACCTCGATACTTACGTATATCGACAGGTTTGCCTTGTTCATTAATATCAAGCTTAGTTGAAGTTGCCATCGTAGTGCCAAGTGGTTTGATTGCTTCCAGATTGAACTTCTTTAATAAGTCTTTTGTGTACTTGGCTTGATTAATAAACGTCCCATTATTGGTTTGTTTGATTTACAGTCCGAAAAAGAATTTCAGTTCTCCCATCATGCTCATCTCAAACTAATTCTGCATACACTTTGAAAATTCTTAACAGAAAGATTCATCAGTAGATCAAAAAATGATATTATCTACATAAATTTGAATCAAAAGAAGCTTGTCATTAAAAGATTTTGTAAACAGTGTAGAATCAGTCTTCCCCTTTGTAAAACCATTGTCAAGTAGAAAATAGCTTGGACGATCGTACCAAGCACGCAAGACTTGTTTCAAACCGTATAAGGTTTTCTTCAACTTGAAACCATAATCAGGATTTTTAAAATCAGTAAAACCTGGAGGTTGAGCTATATAAACTTCTTCTGTTATAAAACCGTTCAAAAGTACACTTTTGACATCCATTTGAAATAATTTAAAGTTATAAAAACATGCAAATGCACATAACATGCGAATGGATTCTTATCTCGCAACTGGGGTATAGGTTTCATCGTAGTCGATACCGTCTTCTTGATTGTATCCATGAGCTATAAGTCGAGCCTTATTATGAGTCACTAAACCATTTTCATTCAGTTTATTTTGGAATACCCAACGGGTGCCAATGTCCGGATGATCAATGGGCTTGGGAACAAGTTTTCAAACTTGATTTCGTTCAAATTAGTTCAATTCCTCTTGCATAGCATCTAACCAAAAATTATCACTACCTACTTCTTTAATATTTTTGGGTTCAAGCTATGAAATAAAAGAAAAACAGGAAGCTATATCTTTACTAGAAGAACGAGTACTTATACTCCTGGTAATCTCACCAATTACCAAGTCCTTTAGATAGTCTGCCAAAAATCTCATTTCTTTTGGCATATCCTCTGTATTGCTGGTTCCGACTTCTAGTTTTGTACGTGATTTGCTTGGAGAATCGGTTGGTGCTTTGTGTGAACGTTCTGTAGGAGCTATACTTGGTGTATTTATGTCTCCATCATCATTATCGACTGAGTGTTGACGGAGTTCGTCAAATTTAACATTCATCGATTCTTCGATGATCATGATTCTCTTGTTGAATACTCTGTAACCTTTGCTCTTTGCTACATAACCTAAAAAGATACCTTCATCGGCCTTTTCGTCAAATTTTCCCAGATTATCTTTAGTATTAAGAATAAAACAATTACAACCAAATACTTTGAAATAAGAAACAGAGGGAGTTCTATCAAACCATAGCTCATATGGAGTCTTCTTCGATATAGGTCGAATTAGAACCCTATTGAGAACATAGAACGCTGTATTGACAACTTCAGCCCATAGGTATTTAGGTAGACTAAACTGGTTTAACTTAACTCTATCCATTTCGGATAGAGTCCTGTTCTTACGTTCCATACCTCCATTTTGTTGTGGAGTCCTAGGGCAAGAGAACTCATGTAAATAATCGTGCGTGTCACAAAATTGCTTGAACTCTGTATTTTTAAATTCACTGCCATGATCACTTCGAATACGAGTAATCATGAAACCTTTTTCATTTTGAACTTTCTTACAAAAGTTGACGCATTCTAATAATACATCGTTCTTGCGTGCAAGAAAATATACCCACGTGTATCTAGAGAATTCATCTACTATTACAAAAGCATATAACTTACCACCTAGGCTAGCAATTCTACTAGGTCCAAATAAATCCATATGCAGGAATTGTAGAGGTCTAGTAGTACTTACAACGTTCTTCGACTTAAAAGCGGATCGGGTAGCTTGGTTCTTTTCATATTCACTACATACCGGATCCTTCTTGAAAGAAATGTCTGGTAAGTCTCGTACCAGCTTCTTTGTGGATAATCTTAAAATTGTGTCCATATTTGCATGACCAGTCTTATGTGTCATAGTTGACTCTCATCACTTTTGGCCATCAAGCATCTACTTGCTTTGTTAGCAACTTTTAACAAATAGAAAACATATATATTGTCTTCCCTGATTGTTACGACCCGCACCCGCTTTTCGGGACGCGAGAGCGTGAGCAAGCTAGCTACGTATCAAGCGGACTCCAGCCCGACTTGAGTACGTATAAGCTGTCAAGAACATGGTATCATGGCTAATATGGTAATCTACAATGTATCTCAATCCATAAGAATATATAAGACATGAATGAACAAGTATGGGTCATGGTCTGCAGTCCACTAGCATATATGTCTGATTAGACTCCAAGAATAATATGAGTCTATAAAGCTAAACTGATAAACATGATATATCATAAAAGCACGTGAAAGATAGTAAATCAATAACACTAACAAAATACCTGAATCATGCAGATGAAGTCAACTACCACATGCTCAACTAACTAACTCTGTGCAATCAGCTACCTAAAGAGATCATCAGGTCCTCAGAGGACTAGCAAGATACATAAAATATGACTACTAATATGACAGTAAATAACATGTATGGAGGATGAGAACATTTTAAGAAAATCATCTAAGGAAGATGAGTCGTGTGGAAATGTAATACTAGACTTGGCTAACTATGAATTGAAACTCCTATAGCTTGTAGTACAATACAAGATACTACCAATCTATAGTATGTTTCAATTGAAGTACAAAGCAAGATACTCTCAGTCGAGAATAGCCAATTCTAGTATCGATCTTCTCTCCTAAAGGATACAAGGTCAAGTAGACTACTATAAATCATAGTATAATGCAAGATACTCCCAATCTATAGTGTCGTAAGTCAAGTCAACCAATCAATCAATATATGCTATAGGTCGTAGTACAATACAAGATACTCCCAATCTATAGTATGTCTCAACTGTAGTACAATGCAAGATAGTCCAGTCAAGAATGGTCAAGTCAAGAACAAGATATAGAAACTGACAACTCAATCACGAGACAAGGTAACACGAAAAGACCAATAATCAAGCAATGTCGAATATCCTATACGTGCACGTAATCAAGAACAAGTAAAACAATCAAGGACAAACCAATCACAATATGAAAATCATGTGACAATATAAAGAAGGAATACAATAGAGAAAGAGAAAAATAATGTAAATACTGTATATGTTCGACAAGGTATACTTGCCTGCTGCCTGCTGCTGCGGTGCTTTCTGACTAGTGTCCTTTACCGGAAGTATAGCAGATCCAAGTTGCCCTATATAACATATTCTAATCAATACTGACTCAAAATAATCTAAGCAATAACAAAGGATAAGATCATCGTACCACATCAACTAATATTGTGATGTTCGTGCCAACAATCGAACTGTCACATGGCATTGGATAACATGCCAATAAACACATACCATGCTACTGTATAACATATCGTGAGGGTCTTGTACATCGTGGTATCATACGTACATATAGGCATTTACGTGAATTAGATAAGTGTAGTCCTATACGTACGTAAGTACGTCACGTTGTCGTAAAGCTCTCAATGGCACCAACCTACACATCGGACATACATGTGACCTTTTAAACACGCATCTCGACGTCAAATAAAACTGAAATAATCATGAATTAAATTCTGAAATTATTATTTGTTAGTGAAAAATTACTAAAATAATTACCATTGCATGCACAAAGTTCCATTGCGCGTCGACTAGGTGTTCTAGCAACTTGACAACTAGTTTGTGCATGCGAAGTTGCTAACTTGCATAAAAATCATTTAATATGAAAAATATATTAATTAATATTCTTTAATTTATTGTTAAATTTTTGTAAATTAGTTTTTAATAATAAAATAGCAACAAGCATCAAACTAGGTTTAATATGGTTACCACGTCATGCCTCGGATTTGTGTCATCTAAGAGTAGTTTTGCATATAAAATTAGGGTTTCTCATGCATGAGAATTTTATCATTGCCATATAATATGTTCATGGGTTCATACAAGGTTTCACCCATTGAAAATTAAATACTAAATAGAAGTTAAGGAACTTACGCAATTGCGATTACGACGGAGGCTTTTTTTGCGACACGGACCTTTCGGAACGCCAAACGGACTCCAAACTTCACAAAACTTGAGGGAGTGCTTTGGGACTTCACATAGGGTGTAGAAATTCATTTTGGATGGGTTTGGCATGCTGTTTTCTAGCGTGTACAACAGGTGCAACCAGCAGCACTATTTCGGTCAAAAAAAGGGTTCGACTACTAGTTTTGGGTTTGTCGACTTGTGGAGGCTGTTTTGGTGTGTAGGAAGGAGGGGGAAGGAAGTGAAGAAGGAGAGGAAAAGCAGAAGAGGTCGTGGAAGAGAGGGGGGAGGCTGTAGAGCGGTTGGCCACAAGATGGGAGGAAGTTAGGGTTAGGGTTTTGAAAGGGGAGGCTTGGGCTTCATGTAAGGAGTTGGTCGTTGGGCCCATTGAAGAGATTTAATCGGCTTTAACCTTTGGTTCAGATCTATGGGATTTGGTTTATCCCTTAGTAAGGCTTTGTGTTCACTTGGGTCAAGTTGTTTGGTCTTGGTTGGATTTGAGTGCAAGTGCACAAGAAGGTTCACTATCGGAGTCTTAAATATGAAGTTTTTTGTCTATTGGTTTGTTGTGCATCTACAAGGCTTTGAGTGTGCAAAATATATACTTTTGAGTAGGGGATTAGTGTGGGGTAGGGTACAGGCCTAATAGGAATTTGTTTGAGAGTCAAAGTAGGGTGTTTGGGCTCGGTTTGATTCAATAAGTCAATAATGGCAGTTTTACGATAACGATGGTTCATGATGTTTGTTAATATATATTTAATAGGTAAACACACAAGTATGTATGCATATAATAAAAGATCCAAAAAAGTACAAAATAGTTTTTCATAGTTTTTAGATAAAAATGTCACTTGAATATCAAATAATATTGACACCTATATTATATATATACAAATACTTACGAAATATATTTATTGCATTATTAAATAAGTACCCTATACACAAATTATATATATATATATATATATATATATATATATAATATATATAAAATATATATATATATATATATTATTTTTTTTATATATATATATATATATATATATATATATATATATATATATATATATATATTGACACAGATGTTTTTGGAGACACCGCATGAATAAATGGGCTTGGGTTCGGTTCGGGTCCAATCGAGCTAGTTTGGTATAACCTGATTTCCTAAAAGTCATACTATTTATAAATAACTAATTAAATTGTTTATGGTGGTCATGTCACAACTTGGCCTGGTTTTTCTAGTTAGAACATATCTTTGGCTCAGTCTTCCCTACCATGGCTAAAACACTAGCCAAGGTATGTCGCTGCACTAACCATGCAACGATTTTTAGTCATCTTGTACTCCAAATCTTAACCATGACTAAAGCCATCTATCGTAATAACTATTAGTAAAAATATTTCTAAAAGTCCAAAATTTTCTATTTAAAAATAAATAAAAATATTTTTAAAATACTGGGAAGAGGGGTTACAAATCTACCCATTTTAAAAATAAATTTGTCCTCGAATTTAAGAAAAAGTCTAATAGTAATGGTAAAAGACAGGGTACCACTAGCTATCAATTATTCTTATGGTCATTTCGAAAAAACAAATCCTCGAGGACTTCTACCCACCTTTGGTCACACTACTCCCTCAAAACACAAGTAGCTAAAACTTTATAACCTTCCAACTAGTTGCTAAAATCAATACCAATAGATATCTATGGCATAAAGTACCTCTAATCCCCTCCTATCTATCAAGCAACCAAAACTTAAATAATCAAGCAATATTATACTATAACCTAAGAATTTCAGATAAATTCTAGACAGCACGATCGTTCATCACCCTGAAATAGGAAAAGATGAAAATCAATGGTTCGGAAGGCAAGAAAGAATAATCGAGAACAATATGAAATTTCAAGGATGTGGAGAAATTTCTAGGAGAATTTTCAAGGCAGTGTGGATTAAGATTTCTAAGGTTTAGTCATAGTCGCAGGCTCGTATAAGTACAGTTACGTAATCGATACGATATGCTCTGACCTGCATGGACCACCACAAAAACTTGTCATGACGATTTTCGGGACGCTAGAGCGTGAGCAAGCCAGCTACGTATCCAGCGGACTCTAGCCCGACTTAAGTACGTATAAGCTGTCATCATGGCTAATATGGTAATCTATAGTGTATCTCAATCCACAAGAATATATAAGACAGAAATGAACAAGTATGGATCGTGGTCTGCAGTCCACTAGCATATATGTCCGATTAGACTCCAAGAATAATATGAGTCTATAAAGCTATGCTGATAAACATGATATATCATAAAAGCACGAGAAAGATAGTAAATCAATAACACTAACAAAATACCTGAATCATGCAGATGAAGTCAACTACCACATGCTCAACTAACTAACTCCGTGCAATCAGCTACCTGAAGAGATCATCAGGTCCTCAGAGGACTAGCAAGATACATAAAATATGCCTACTAATATGACAGTAAATAACATGTATGGAGGATAAGAACATTGCAAGAAGAACATCTAAGGACGATGAGTCGTGTGGAAATGTAATACTAGACTTGGCTAACTATCAATTGAAACTCCTATAGCTTGTAGTACAATGCAAGATACTTCCAATCTATAGTATGTTTCAATTGAAGTACAAAGCAAGATACTCTCCGTCGTGAATAACCAATTCTAGTATCGATCTTCTCTCCTAAAGGATACAAGGTCAAGTAGACTACTATAAATCGTAGTACAATGCAAGATACTCCCAATTTATAGTACCGTAAGTCAAGTCAACCAATCAATCAATATATGCTATAGGTCGTAGTACAATGCAAGATACTCCTAATCTATAGTATGTCTCAACTATAGTACAATGCGAGATACTCCCAGTCAAGAATGGTCAAGTCAAAAACAAGATATAGAAACTGACAACTAAATTATGAGACAAGGTAACACGAAAAGACCAATAATCAAGCAATAACGAATATCCTATACGTGCACGTAATTTAGAACAAGTAAAACAATCAAGGAAAAACCAATCACAATATGAAAATCATTTGACAATATAAAAAGGAATAAAACAGAGAAAGAGAAAAACATTGTAAATACTGTATATGTTCGGTAAGGTATACTTGCCTGCTGCCTGCTGCTGCGGTGCTATCTGACTAGTGTCCTCAACCGGAAGTGTAGCGGATCCAAGTTGCCCTATATAACATATTCTAATCAATAATGACACAAACTAATCTAAGCAATAACGAAGGGTAAGATCGTCGTACCACATCAACTAATATTGTGATGTTCGTGACAACAATCGAACTGTCACATGGCATTGGATAACATGCCAATAAACACATACCATGCTATTGTATAACATGTCGTGAGGGTTTTTACATCATGGTATCATACGTACATATAGGCATTTACGTGAATTAGATAAGTGTAGTCCTATACGTACGTAAGTACGTCACGTTGTCGTAAAGCTCTCAATGACACCAACCTATACATCAGACATGCATGTGACCTCTTAAACACGCATCCCGACGTCAAATAAAACTGAAATAATCATGAATTAAATTCTGAAATTATTATTTGTTAGTGAAAAATTACTAAAATATTTACCATTGCTTGCACAAAGTTCCGTTGCGCGTCGACTAGGTGTTCTAGCAACTTGACAACTAGTTTGTGCATGCGAAGTTGCTAACTTGCATAAAAATCATTTAATATATGAAAAATATATTAATTAATATTTTGTAATTTATAGTTAAATTTCTGTAAATTATTTTTTAATAATAAAATAGCAACATGCATCAAACCAGGTTTAATATGGTTATCACGTTGTCATGCCTCGGATTTATGTCATCTAAGAGTATTTTTGCATATAAAATTATGGTTTCTCATGCATGAGGATTTCATCATTGCCATATAATATGTTCATGGGTTCATTCAAGGTTTCTCCCATTGAAAATTAAATACTAAATAGCAGTTAAGGAACTTACACAATTGCGATTACGACGGAGGCTTTTCTTGCGACACGGACCTTTCGGAACGCCAAACGGACTCCAAACTTCACGAAACTTGAGGGAGTGCTTTGGGACTTCACATAGGTTGTAGAAATTCAGTTTGGATGGGTTTGGCATGATGTTTTCTAGCGTGTACAATAGGTGCAACCAGCAGCACTATTTCGGTCAAAAAAAGGGTTCGACTACTAGTTTAGGGTTTGTCGACTTGTGGAGGATATTTTGGTGTATAGGAAGGAGGGGGAAGGAAGTGAAGAAGGAGAGGAAACAGAGAAGAGGTTGTGGAAGAGAGGGGGTAGGATGTAGAGCGGTTGGCCACAAGATGGGAGGAAGTTAGGTTAGGGTTTTAAAAGAGGAGGCTTGGGCTTCATATAAGGAGTTGGTTGTTGGGCCCATTGAAGAGATTTAATGGGCTTTAACCTATGGTTCAGATCTATGGGGTTTCGTTTATCCCTTAGTAAACCTTTGGGTTCACTTGGGTCAAGTTGTTTGGTCTTGGTTGGATTTGAGTGCAAGTGCACAAGAAGGTTCACTATCGGGGTCTTAAATATGAAGTTTGTTGTCTATTGGTTTGTTGTGCATCTACAAGGCTTTGAGTGTGAAAAAAATATATTTTTTTGAGTAGGGGATTAGTGTGGGGTAGTGTACAGGTCTAATAGGAATTGGTTTGAGAGTCAAAGTAGGGTGTTTGGGCTCGGTTTGATTCAATAAGTCAATAATGGTAGTTTTACGATAACGATGGTTCATGATGTTTGTTAATATTTATTTAATAGGTAAACACGCAAGTATGTATGCATATATTAAAAGATCCAAAAAAATTACAAAATAGTTTTCATAGTTTTTAGATAAAAATGTCACTTGAATATCAAATAATATTGACACCTATATTATATATATGACAAATACTTACGGAATATATTTATTACATTATTAAATAAGTACCCTATACACAAATAATATATATATATTGACATAGATATTTTTGGACACACCGCATGACTAAATGGGCTTGGGTTCGGTTCGGATCCAATCGAGCTAGTTTGGTATAACCTGATTTTCTAAAAGTCTTACTATTAATAAATAACTAATTAAATTATTTATGGTGGTCATGTCACAACTTGGCCTAGTTTTCCTAGTTAGAATACATCTATGGCTCAGTCTTCCCTACCATGGCTAAAACACTAGCAAAGGCATGTCGTTGCACTATCCATGCCACGATTTCTAGTCACCTTGTACTCCAAATATTAACCATGACTAAAGCCATCTATCATAATAACTATTAGTTAAAATATTTCTAAAAGTCCAAAAATTCCTATTTAAAAATAAATAAAAAAGTATTTTCGAAATACTTGGAAGAGGGGTTACACTGATGCCTTCAAAGATAGTACTACCAGTTGAGCTATCAACTAAAATACATTTGTCTTTGACGAAGTCAATACCATAACCATGGTCAGCTAAATGGTTTATGCTGAGCAGATTATGTTTTAACTCGGTAACTAGGCAGACATCTTTAATCATAGGGTAGGAGCCTTACCAATATTTTCGATAACAATTATGTACCCTTTCAAATTATTACCGTAGGAAATATATCATTCTTTCTTCAACGATAATGTTGCGAATAATGAAGCATCACCGGTCATGTGCCGTGAGCAACCGCTGTCGAGGATCCATTTTCTTCTAGCATGTGAAGCGTGTTTCACCTACAACAGAATTTATAGATGAAAACTTTGGTACCTATTTCTTGTAGGATCCTAAAATGTTAGTTTTTGGTATCCATGCACAAATCTTCAAATCAACAAGCTTTCTAACTCTACATACAGAAGAAATATGACCAATGGAGCCAAAATAGTGGCATCTAGCATGTTGAGTGTTGAATGCAGTGTGTTGTGCATTGTTGGTAGGTCTAGGTTTCCTAGTGTAAAAGAATGCATGCCTATTTGTCTTTTTGGAAAAAGGTTTGGTTTGGTTAGGTCTGATAGTATTGGGTTTGACCGTGTTCTGATGATTCAGTAAGTGACATGTGTTAGGGTAGGAAGCAACAACTTCAGGCTGTTTTTCTAACCTAATTTCCAACTTTTTGGTGGTGTCATGTAAGAAGCTATATTTAGTAGTGAGTGCATCATTTCTAACAATAGCTTGTTGGAGACATTTCTTCCCTTTAAGTAAGTCTTCCTCTAATTGGGTAATTGTCTTATCCTTCTCTTCGGATAGTCTTTGGGTCTCGTGTAAAAAAAGCTTAACAGAAGAAAGCTCACCTACCTCACTTGAACTATTACTACTTCTAACCTCATCTAGTACGTCGGTAAGTCTATTTCACCTTTGTACTCTTTGAGTACCTTCTTAGAGGTCTGGTATTTACTACGTAGTGTTTTATAATCCCCTAAGAGGTCAGTAAAGGCTTCTCCTAGTTGCTCAAAGGTAAAATCATCATAAGTATCAAACAGGGGGTTAGTTGTTACCTGATCGTAAGCCATCAAACATATACTTGTAGTGTCATCTGATTGCTCATCTTCTGAGTCGCTGGCTTCACTTTCATGCCATATGCTTGTATTGGCATATCTTTAGGATATAGTTTTCTTCATGTAGCCTTTGTCATATTTGCTGCTCTTCCTGGTTGATGATGATGCTGTTGGACTGTCCTTCTTCACGTGTCCTTTCTTTTTACAGCCATAACAGATAGGATCTTCTTCGTTGTTATTGTTGTCGCTGTTGCTGTTGTAGTCCTTTGTTCTTCTTTTGAATCTTATGAACTTCTTAAATTTTCTCACCATAAGAGCTTGATCCTCAGTGTCAGAGTCACTGTCGTCAGAATTATCTTCGACAGTTCTTCTATGTTGAGCTTTGAAAGCGATCGACTTCTCTGACTTCTCCTTTGGTGTAGCATCTTCAAAGTCTTAAAGTTCTAGCTCGTGAGTGAGTAGCTTACCCATGAGTATTTCAATAGATATGGTTGTATGGTCGTTCCTTTCAATGATTGTTGTAGCCTTTGGAATCCAGTTCTTTGCGAGAGCTCGCAGTAGTTTACCAATCTTCTCATGGTTACTGTACTCTTTGCCTAATGATGACAGAGAATTTACAATATCTAGGAATCTCGTAAACATCTGGGTGACAGATTCGTTTGGCTTCATCTTGAATACCTCATACTCCTGAGTAAGTCTGCTGATCTTTGACTCCTTGACTTGTGTTGTTCCTTCGTGGGTTACTTCAAAAAGTTTTCTCACTTTAGTTGATGCTGTGCATGTAGACACCCATTAAATTCAGTCCTATCTAAAGCACAAAATAAAACGTTAATAGCACGTTCGTCAAGACTGGTCTTTTTTTTCATCCTCAGTATATTTATCATAGGGTTTTTCAACCAAATCATCTTCAACAAGAATACGAGGAGGCTTTTGTAGCCATCAATAACTATAGACCATAAGTCAAAATCTAGAAATTTTAAGAAGAAACTCATCCGTATTTTCCAATAGGTATAATTTGTACCGTCAAACAGCAGAGGTCTGTTGGTGGCTTGGCCTTCACTTGTGAACTTTACAGTTGCCATGTGCTGTATTGTGATCTATGTAACAGTTAAGAATAATAAAAATATAACTGTAATGTTACCTTACTTTACCTGTATAACCCGTTCTGATACCAATTATAGGAACAAATCGTAAAGTACAATACTCTAGAGAGAGGTTGAATAGAGTAGGCAGCAAAATATTGCTAATTTAAAAAGTTAGCAGCAAGATCACAGAGAAATATCACAAGTAAATAAATGTAAAAGAAGAGATAAGAAAGCAAACGAAAAGACGGCGATGTATACTGGTTTTCCTCTTGTGAGGACTATTCCATTCGGAAGAACTCTAGCTTCTAGTTGAATCCACTATTGGAAAATATCGCAAGTTTCATACGAAGTTCTTGCAACTTCTATAAACGCAAGCTTTGATCCGAAGTACTCGACCAACTTCAGTTGTAAAGTGTCTTTCTTCAATCAAGCCCCTAATTACAATCGCTTTGAAGCTTCTAGACCGTATCGCACTAGCAAATCGATTAGAGGATTGTAACTAGCTTAGGATTTGAAAATTAAAGCTTAGAACACTTTGGAAAAGAGCATTAGGCTTTAGAGAAAAGAGATGAAAGTAAATGAGTGAGTTGAAATGATCAAAATCCTTCTCTATTTATAGCTTTTCTAATGACAGAACTCTGTCAGAATTTGGGCAGAATTCGGGCAGAACTCTATGAAAACATCTCGACAAGATCCATAACTACAGGAGGACCAAGTTCAAAAAGCAATGTTTACTAACTGAACTCGGGCCGAGTTCTGTCAGAGTTTTGTCAGGGTTTTTGAAAAGAATGATTTTTAGGATTTTTGAAATTATTTTAAGCAGTTGGGAGCTTTTTGTATATAGGGGCAGTTTTTTAAAACATAGTATATTTTGAAAACATTTTTAGGGTAGCCTATTTGCCAGTACGAC
The DNA here is from genome assembly GCA_029216955.1 of Iris pallida. Lineage (NCBI taxonomy): Eukaryota > Viridiplantae > Streptophyta > Magnoliopsida > Asparagales > Iridaceae > Iris > Iris pallida. The sequence goes on along the minus strand of JANAVB010009596.1, from coordinate 8,678,873 downwards.
TCGGTGTACAATGTATTCCTAGACTCAAGAAATGTAAAAAAATATATTGCATAAAGGAAATATAGGCTCGAGTGGCAAACACAACTTCGGTCTTGAATATAATGGGTAGCAGTACTTTGGCAGTGTCCAAGAGTCCAAATAAACTTGAGTAGCCCTTATATCGAGACAGAGTTTGATCAGTTATTAAAATTAGGTTTGACCATGACCAATGGGCCAACATAGGGATCGGGCCTGGAGCATGGGATGATCCACCCAACAGGAGAGTGCCTGCCTCGAGTCGTAGATGATACCAAACTTGACCTCGACTGCAAAAAGGATCCAGATGTCGTGACATCCAGCGATAGAGTAGGGGAAGCCTAGTTGAAGCTGGATAGATTTAAGTTTCTTGTGAGGGATTTGGGTTCAATGATCACTAAAATGTCAATCTTGTCGATTAATTTTCTTGAGACCGATTAATCTTCTCAAGGTGGGTTTGTTCGCCAGGCCCCTAGCATTCCAAGGGAGGATGTCAAGGATTAAGGTTGTTGTGGTGGTGGTAGGGGTGGTTTGGTGAGTTTCACGGCCGACCTAGTTGTCATGACCGAGGACGCGAGATCTTTCTTCTTTTTATTTTTCTTGATGTTTTGGTGGTGTATGCCTTCTTTCTTTCCTTCGTGGTGGACGCGTCTGTAGAGTGGTTAGCTGAGTCCTCAGTCAGGTGCATGTAAAACTCTCTTTCTATTTCTGTAAGAGCACCAAAGTGACTATTCGAACTGGGTGCTTGACCAATGTTGGCCAGATCGTCTGCACGGATGGCCGCTGTATTGTAGCATGAGGGAGAGCCTCTGGGATGAGACTCATAGGGGAGTCCATACTTCTTGAAGGTGCTGATAGATTCTCCAGAGTTTGAAGATCCTCTTTATCCTCTTTGTAGGGGTCCACGATGTTCTTGTCAACCTCAGCCTCGTAGAGAGCCTCAGTGAGGGCTTCAGAGTTGGGGGTCTCCTAGGGCGTCAGGTAGAGTGGCTTCCAGGATGTCAAATTTGTTGGTAAGCTTGAGTACTGGAGGTATGTAGGGCATAATAGCTCTGCTGGGGGAGGCGGGAGGTAGAGGGTGGGTGGCTCCCTCGTTAGCTACGAATCTAATGTGGGTGTTAGGAAGAGGCAGGATGTCAAATTTGTTGGTAAACTTACATGAATTGTATCTTGACTTCTACTACTTCTTTTGGAGTAAACTTTTTCAGCATTTTAATTGATATGTTAAATTTTTAGCCCCAAAGGACTAGTAGTTTGGAAGATATAACCCTTCCTTTCTTTGTCGTCAAGAATTAACTATATAAATAGGAAAAAATTCCTAAAGGCTATAAATACTATATACTAGGTTCTGAGAAAAATTATGTATGAAGTAGTGATTAGGAAAAGCCTAAATTTATTTATCTAGAATTCTAGAGTAATTTTTGATAGTTATTAGGATTTTTCGAAGACCAAAAAGTAAACTAGAAGTTATGTAAGTGGGACTAAACGTTAGAGATAAATAGGTGTACCTATCCTAAGTAAATTATTAATGTTCATGGTATTGTATTATGTTATGTTGGTTAACCTTCGGCTATATTCAGCAATATTTTACTCTACTTGTTTCAATATCAAGTCTTTGATCATTTATATCCAGTATGGGCATTAAAGTTAATCTCTTGAAACTATCCATAGTCGCTTATCTTGACATGAATTTTCATATTTGACATGACGAGGCATTTGTGTTCCATGATCAAAGAGTAAATGACAGAAGAAGAAAAAAATTCATAATCAGCTTACAATTAAATAAATTACATGTAAAAATGCAATTCTAGCAATATGTGTTGCAAATTTTCCAACACTAAATTGCGACAAATAAGGTTCAATAGAAGAAATAGAAAAAATAAGTACTTTAACTCTTGCTCGGATAGGTAATCATAAGGGTTTACAGTAAAAAAAAGTGAATAAATCAATTCAAAGGAATATATATTATAGAGAAGTAATCTGATAGACCTGAACCAAAAATTGTGTCTTCATAAATTAGAATACTGCCACCAAGTAGTCCAAAGCAAGAATATTATCGTTGTCAAGTAGTCCAAATTAGCAACATTATGCGTAGGATTCAACTGGCAGGTTGTCAAGCTTGGTGAAGACCTAAAGGAAGGAGAGACAAGAGGTTCAAGATGACGTTCATATCAAGTGTGATGGTGAGTCGACCATATCAAGTGTGATGGTGTTATTTGAAGTCATCAACATGATGTTAAATCAAATAAATTTGGAAAACATGAATCAAAGTTGACATCACCAGGAGCTAATGTGTGAACAAAAACCAAACTTTTTTATATTACATAAACTACAATAGCATGACATCAAACTTGACAGGGACTGCACCTAAGACTTTCACCTACATAGAGTAGCCCCTAATATCATCCAAACGAACACTCGTGACTCATAAGAAGGGATAAAAATTCAATATAAAAGACATTCCATAATTTGTAACAATCAAATATCTGAATTGGGTAGTCTTCCATTCTTCAAAACCAATACTCATTAACTAAGGCTTATCAGTAACGGATGTATCTTGTATCCTATGCATTGATGTGCTATCCTATGGTAATACCATATTCCCAAAGAGAAACAAACATAAGCATGTTAGATATAATGGTTGAACAAGTAGACTTAGAAATTACTTCTATGCAAAATATTACCAATAATACAGTTTTTGAGCTTTGATGATGGTCTCCATTGATTGAATATCCATCAATGTCACTAAGATCTGAATATGATAAAAATAGACCATATTTTGAAGGCTTGCTATCTGAAGAGAACTAAGTATCTGGTATGTGCCTATTAATAGTTTCCCTTTTTAGGATGGGGAATATAAATGCTAAAAACACTTCTCTTTGACTCCATTTTAGGTTTTTAATTTGGAGATCTAGCACCCTTCGCTTGAGCCAACCTTTTAAGGTAATGTAGGACATCTAGTAGAGAGTCCATATGTCAAAAAATTATAAGATAACTCATAAACCTCAAGAGCTCCGCTAGGTGCAGGTTGATAAAGTAAGAGGCTTTGTTGCACTTGGGAGTATTGGCGCATGGAATAGATAGTAGATGAGGGACTCAAAGAGGGACCTCGAGGTGCTGCATAGGCGATGGGACGATGAAGGTGGTGGAGGGTATGGAGGAGGGTTTCTGTATTGTGTACGTAGTGGGTGTCGTAGATGAGGAGAGCGGGGGAAAGAAAGGAGGGATCTGGGCCAAGGAAAATGTGATAGAGGCGGAGGGAGGTAAGGGAGGAGAGGAGGTGATAGAGGGAGGAAGAGGATTCATGTTTGGCTTTGGGTTGGGATTGGAGCTTTGAAGGGTATGAGAAAGGAACAAAGGTAGTGGTCGTAGAGGAGGTATGATGTTTCTTTTGGGTGTTTGGGGATTTCTTTCTGGCACATTCTTCTTAGGGATGGGGAATGGAGGAATAAATTCCTAGAACATTTTCTATATGAATCATGTGAGGAGTGCTCAAGTTCTAAAACAAATTAAAATATTTATTTGTCTTCCCGAAAAATATAATATATGCCTTAATTTTAGGAAAGTAATTTTAGAAATATTTAACTATTTTGAAAGTGATAAAATACGTTCCAACACTTAAATGCTTGTATACAATTTCAAAGCCAAAAACGCTAAATATTTCAAAATATCCTTTTTGTTGGGAAAGAAATACGGAAACCTTTCCCCAAACTAGAGAGTACCTGCGAGAGAACCGAACAATACAACGCACGAACCAAAACACCAAAATAAACCATGCAGACACAGAGAATTTTTAATATGGAAAACCCTTGCAGGAAAAATCACGGGACGATCGGAGTCCAACCCTGAGAAGCCTTCACTAATGAAATAAAGGAGTACACCCTCTACAAACTTCTCCCGATCCAAATTGGATCCCCACAAAACTTAGAAGCAAGAATAATGATTACAAGGCTACGAAGAACAAAGACAACGAGTAGATATTACCCGAACACGATCCTCCTTCGAAATTGGCCTTCAATCCTCCTTCTTCTCTCCTAAAGTTGCAATGGCACTCTTGCCTCTTTTCTCTCTCTCTTGTTCTTCAATGTTGTGATTAGGGTTTGGAATAACCATATATAAACCCCATAATCTGCAGCAAAACCTGGACAGTAGGATATGATCCAATGGTGATTAAACACCCTGAAAAATGCTTCATCCCCGATGACACAGAGTTCGCCAAGACCTCTGTCCTGGGACAGGGTTCGTCCAGAACTCTGTGTCTGGCAACCAGCAAGATTCTAGAACCAGAACACAAAGTTCGGCCAGAACTCTCCCCTGGGGCAGAGTTCGGCCCGAACTCTGCCTTCCTATCTCCAGCAGCTCCTCTGGCAGCTCCCGAGTGTCTCCGTCATCTCCGAATGGCCTCATCACCTCCACGAGCTTCTCTCACACACACATGGCGCTCGTCGCACTTCGAGGTCTTCTCCACATAGTTTGGGAACCCCACCCACTCCAACAAATCTCCCCCTTCACAACTAGATGGAGGAGATCATCATCCCGACGATCTGCCTGCAGTACTCAAACTTCTCCCTCGGTAGAACCTTCGTGAGCATGTCCGCTCCATTGTCATCAGTATGAACCTTCTCAAGCGCTGCGTCCTTCTTCTCAACCACATTCCATATCCAATAATACCGAGTCTCGATATGCTTGTACCGACTATAAAATGTCTGGTTCTTCATAAGGTGAATAGCACTCTGACTGTCGCAAAGCAAAGTATACTGCTCTTGCTTCAGCCCTATTTTCTACAACAATTTCTTCATCCACAGCAGCTCCTTGCAAGCCTCCGTCGCCATAATGTATTCCGCCTCCGTCGTCGATAAGGCAACATACTTCTGCAACCGCGACTGCCACGATACCGCTCCTCTGACAAACATCATCACATAGCCCGAAGTCGATCGTCTTGTGTCTACATCTCCAGCTATATCAGCGTCGGTATACCCAACCAGCTTCGGATCGTCACCACCAAAAGAGAGTCTCCAATCGACAGTGCCTTGAAGATATCATAGAATCTACTTGACCGCACTCTAATGTATTCTTCCAGGATTTGAAAGATACCTGCTAACTGTGCCAACTGCATGAGCGATATCTAGCCTCGTACATACCATAGCATACATAAGGCTCCCCACAGTTGAAGCATATGGAACCCGCTCCATATCTTCTTCTTCATCCTCTGTAGATGGGCACTACTCCTCAGTGAACTTAAAGTGGGCGCAAGGGGGCAACTCACTTTCTTCGACCTATCCATACCAAAATGCTAAAGTACCCGGTGAATGTACTTCTTTTGGGACAAATATAGCAGCTTGGACTCTCTCTCTTTCGGCTGATCTCCATCCCAAGAATAGTCTTCGCTGTGCCCAAATCCTTCATAGAGAAGGCCGCACCCAGTTGGCGCTTCAATTCCGCTATCCTAGTGGCATTCTGATCCACTAATAGCATATCATCAACATAGAGCAATAAAATGATAAAATTATTCTCAGTAAAATACCTCACAAATACACAGTGATTCGACGTTGTCCGTGTATAACCATGCTCCCCCATAAATGACTCAAACTTCCTGTACCACTACCTCGGAGCCTGCTTCAGACCATACAAGCTCTTTCTCAACCGACAGACCAAATATGACTTGCCCTCCTCACAGAATCCTTCTGGCTACTCCATGTATAACTCCTCTTCAAGATCACAGTAGAGGAATGTCGTCTTCACGTCTATCTGCTCGACCTCCAAGTCGAGACTGGCTGCCAATGCTAGCTCCACCCGATTAGACGAATGCTTGACGACAAGCAAAAAGATCTCATCATAATCTATGCCTTTTTGCTGACCGTAGCCATTAACTACTAGCCTCATTTTGTATCGAGGGTAAGTAGCATCATCCATTTGCTTCATTCTAAACACCCATCGATTCTTCAAAGCCTTCTTGCCCTTTGGCAACCGTACCATCTCATAAGTGGAATTGGCATGTAAGAAACTCATCTCCTCCTGCATAGCCTGCATCCACTCCTTCCTTTATTCGTCTTTCATAGCCTCTACAAACCTTTCGGGATCTCCTCCGTCAGTCAGTAGCACATACGCACCCGGTGAATATCTCGTAGATGGTCGACGCTCTCTGTCGCTCCTTCTTAGTAGTGCCACTGGTGCCGGCTGTACCAACAGCCTCCTCTCCTTCAGGAACTGCCTCCCCGACATACTCATCCTCCTGAGGGACACCCTGACCACCATCAGTAGGCTGATGATCAAGGTTGGAAGAAACTCTATGTACTGGCTCCCCCATAATTGGATCCTCTGCGATGTCCTCTGAAAACTACTTGAAGCAAAATGACTCTAACTCAGGCAATTTCTCAGCCTCAGAAGGCGTCTCGAAATACTGAGTGTAGGTCATGGTCTGATCCTCGACGAATACTACGTCCCGGCTTTTATAGAGCTTTCTTTCCACCGGGTTGTAGAGTCTATAGCCAAACTTATCCTGACCATAGCCGACAAAGATGTATCGTCTCGTCTTCGGCTCAAGTTTGGACCTCTCGTCCTTTGGTACATGCACGAAGGCCTTACAGCCAAACACTCGCAGGTGATTGTATGACGGCTCTTTGTCGTACCATAATTTGTCAGGCACATCACCCTGCAAAGGAGCACTAGGAGATAAATTAATAACATAAGTAGTTGTGAGAAGAGCCTCACCCTAATAACTGTCAGATAAATTTGCTTCTGACAGCAAACACCGCACCCTCTCCATCAGTGTCTTGTTCATGCGCTCCGCTACACCATTGAGCTGAGGTGTCTTGGCAGAGTCTTCTGGTGTCGTATCCCTTGCTCTTTGTAATAAGCATCAAAGGGACCGATGTATTCGCCGCCGTTGTCAGACCGAACACACAATAACTTCTTGCCCGTCTCCTTTTCAACAGAGGCCTGAAACTCTTTGAAAGTAGGCAGCACCTGATCCTTGGTCTTTAAGGCATAGACCCAAACCTTCCTGGATTAGTCTTCAATAAAAGTTATAAAGTAAGAAGCACCACCAATAGATTTTACCTTCATAGGACCGCAGACATTCGAGTGAATAAACTCGAGCAACGTCGGCTTCCTTGAACTTGGGTGACTTTGGAAAGACATCCTATTTTGCTTTCCAACTAAGCAGTGCGTGCACTTCTCCAACTTTGTAGACTTGAGCCCTGGAATCACCTTCCTGTTCACCAAGTAGCTCATCCCATTCTCGCTGATATGGTCAAGCCGCCTGTGCCACAACTCGGTAGACGCATCACTGACTGCGTTCACCTCCTGTGCTCTATGTGCGCTCCACTCCATATTGTAGAGACCGAAAATCTTACTTCCTCTGGCAATCACCATCGAACCTCTGGAAAGCTTCCACTGACTATTCTCGAAGAGACTGAAGAATCCCTCGTCATCCAACCTTCCAACCGACACCAGGTTGAATCGGATATCAGGGACATGACGAACATCTTTGAGAACAAGAACTACACCCGTCTTCGTTCTTAAATGCACATCTCCAACGGCAACCACCTTCGACACATCTTAATTGCCCATCTTCAACACTCCACAGTCGCCTATCATGGTAGTGGCAAATAGTGCCCTGTTGTGAGATACATGCGCTGAAGCCCCTGAGTCCACCAGCCAAGAATTGTCATCGCAGGCGAGGTTTATGATAACCTTATCACCTACGACGATCACATCGCCTCCATGTATGAGGCCGCCGCTGTAGTATTCTCATCTTGCTTCCCCTTGTCGCCCTTCTTCTCTCACTTCCAAGCAAAACTGTTTCGCTTGATGTGACCCTTCTTGCCACAATGGTAACACTCTGAGTCCTCGTACCGACCCTTGGACTTCTCCCTGCTCTTGTCTCTGCCACTACCTAGACCCCTACTTTTGTCCCTTTTGCGGCTCTCTGAAACTAGTGCCTTTGATTGGTAGGATATGGATGAAGTACCCTGAAAACGTCTCCGCATCTCTTCATTCAACACCCCACTCTTGGCAAACTCCAGACTAACCACGTCTTCTGGAGCAGAAGCGATCATAGATACTCGTACGGTCTCCCACGAGTCTGGCAAAGTACACAGCAGCCAAAGTCCCTGAACTTCGTCGTCGAACTTGACTCCCATTAAAGATAGCTGGTCAACCACGCCCTAGAAATCACTCAAGTGATCCGTAATAGATGCCCCATCTTTGTACCGCAGACCTATTATTGTACGGATCAGGAACAACTTATTTACCCCAGCCTTCTTCGCGTACAAAGATTCTAGCTTATCCCATAACGTCTTCGCGTGCTCAATATTGGCAACGTGGTTGTACACGTTCTCGTCAATGAACTTCCTGATATATTCACACACCTGTATATGCTCGAATTTCCAGTCCTCCTCAGATATATCACTGGGCTTCTCGGATGCAAATACGGGCAGATGCAGCTTCTTGACAAATAGAAAATCTTTTATCTTGCGCCACCAGTAGTGATAGTTGGTGCCGTTCAGGTTCACCATGCGTACCGGCTTCGTGTCTTTCTTTCCTCTCTAGTTTTTCTGTCAACTTCTGACACCCTTCATAATTCCAGAACCTGGCTCTGATACCACTTTGTTAGGAAAGAAATACGAAAACCTTTCTCCAAACTGGAGAGTACCTGCGAGAGAACTGAGCAATAAAATGCACGAACCAAAACACAAAAACAAACCACGCAGACACAAGGAATTTTTGACGTAGAAAACTCTTTCGAAAGAAATCACGGGACGATCGGAGTCCAACCCTGAGAAGCCTTCACGAATGAAATAAAGGAGTTCACCCTCTACAAACTTCTCCCTATCCAAATCGGATCCCCACAACACTTAGAAGTAAGAATGATGATTACAAGGCTACGAAGAATAAAGACGACGAGTAGATATTACCAAAACACGATCCTCCTTCGAAATTGGCCTTCAATCCTCCTTCTTCTCTCCCAAAGTTGCAATGGCACTCTTGCCTCTTTTCTCTCTCTTGTTCTTCAATGTTGTGTTATAATTAGGGTTAGGAATAACCCTATATAAACCCCCTAATCCATAGTAAAACTTGGACCATATGATACGATCCAATGGTGATTAAATACCCTGAAAAATGCTTCAGCCCTGTAACTCATCTTCTCAGAGATTTTTTTATTTTAAAAATCCTTAAATGATTTTTTGATTTTATTTTTCTAAGCTATTATTTTTCAGCCCTTTTTAATTGGGGCTTTCTCTCATTTTAATTATGGGCTTATGAAACCAGCCCATGAATCAACCCATCTATTTTTTAAACCATTTTCTCTACTGAAATTTTGAATAGGCTCAGCCACTTCTTCATTTTAATTGTGGGATTTTGAACTAGCCCAATATAATTATTAGACTCGGCCACTTATTCATTCATTGCTTAGCAATGGAGAAGGATTTGAATTCCTTCTAACCATATTCCAGCTGAGCCATGTGCAACCAACCAATTCTTTTTCCCTCCAATCCTTCTTCTCTTTTCAAATTTCCCCAACCTCCTATAAAACTGATGAGCTTTGCTCTCTGACAATTTCATTGAGGAGCTCTACTATTTCTAATTCTAACAGCCACTTCTTTCCAACAACTTCTTCTTCATCATCTTCCTGAGCAACACTTCGAAGGAGAATTCCATGGCATGGGCGGATGAAGGAGGAGATAGCCGGCTTTTGAAGATCCTTGGAGCTTCGTTTCTCAATGATCGGATCAGGAAGCTTAGATCGATCTGGTAATTGAAGTTGCATCTAAAATTCCTTGATATTGATGATGCTTGATCAAATTTCAAAACCATAAATCTATTGTTATTCTTCATCCTCGAATTCCTTTCAAAGATCACTTGGGAGTCATTGAGAATGATGCCAATTAGATCGATTACTTCGTAATACCTCAATTAGATCTGGAGATCTCAGAAGTGAGTATCAAGATTTCTCAAATCACATCTATGTTGTTTATTCCTGAAATTCTCCTTAAATCAATTTAAACTGTCAAGAACAATCCCTGAAACCGAAGTGGAATTCGAATTTGAGTTGAGGTTCAATTCAGATCTGAATTAGGAAGTTATAGTGAGTATACTTCTATTGTTAAATCAATGTTTGATGGAGTGGAGGATGGAACAATCTTTGATATTATGTTCCTATTTTTTTCCATCTAATTTTAAACAGGAAGAGGATATCGATTGCCTGGGTTTAGTAGTGCTCGACTCATTTTTGATCTGAACTGATTCTAAGGTATTTCTTACCCATTCTTATTACACTATAGTAGGTTGTATCAATCGAATATTGGTCTAATTTGGGACAACTTTTATTTCTATTAGTTCATAGGTAGAAATTGGTTACCTGGGTTCACAGTAGCTGAGTTTTAATCAATGTAAATATGTGAATGTGTTGAGGATTGAGCCTTTAGCTGATAGCTTATAAAATGGGTTGGTTTGATAGCAAACTGTATGGTTTTAATAATAAAACTGTAAGTATAGATGTAGTAGGGATTTCTGAGCTAATTACTGAAATATAGGTAGCAGCTTTACAAATTAGCATTTCCTAGTTAAATTATAGTTGTCTAATCCTGTTTCAAGTTTTATAAGTCATCTAATTCTGCTCCCAGATTTTAATTGCCTAGTTGAATTATAGTTAGAGTTGTTTATACTTTGGCAATGTTCTCAGTTATAAAGAGGATAGTTATGGATTAAGGGGTTATTTTGGAAAAGTTGATTTTTATATCAGCTGACAATTGGTTCACTAGTATGTGAATTCAACATAGGAGATAGAAGGGAGGACCAATTGAGTTAGGGTGTGTGGGAAGTTCCTAGAAACAGAAATTGACTGTTAGTTCATACATTTGATTGCAGTATCCTATATAGGACTAATGCCTGTGTTTGGATGTAACCAATTGAGTTAGGGTGTGTGGGAAGTCCCTGGGATTGTGTTTTATAGACTGATACATCAATCCTTCATAAGGATGACTGTCTCAGGTTGTTTGATGCTATACATTATCTCAGTTTTGTTTTACTGATATGGATATCAGTCCTATCCTAGGACTGAGCTGATTGTTCAGTAAGCGTAGAGTTAGTTTTCAGAAGAATGGATGGACTGAACTGTCCCCATAACCGGTGAAAGACTGATGTAGTATACATTCTATTGAGACTTACCTTTAGGATTATTGGTGAAGTTTGGGTAGAAGATATTAGGATTCATATAAGACAGACATTGTATTGATCCTGGTATCAGTACCTATTTGGAATGACTGACCTGGTATCAGTTGGCATATTTTTCATTAATGTGTAAGTTAAATCTTTGGTTACTGATTTAGAAGACAGCAGTGGGGGATCATTTGAGTTAAGAGTGTGGGAAGCTCCTGGAACGGGATTGACTGATTTAATATGGCATATAGAATATATATGGACTGATATTGCACTAAGATAGGAATGGACATTGGGATTGAATGTTCAAGTCCTACCAAGGACTGAATGTTCAAGTCCTACCAAGGACTGAATGTTCAGGTCTTGCCTAGGACTGAAATGGTTCCAATGATCTGCAGGATTGAGTATATTTTTACTGTGTTTTGAGCTGATAAGTGGATTAGGATAGGACTAAATATTAGAAGACTGCCCTGTTTAGGCAAATAGTATCAGTGTTGAAGTTGATTGGTTAACACATTACTGGGCTGAATTGTCCATAAGAACTGTTATGCATAACCTGTGGAAAGGAAACTGGCCTTAGACTGTACTGAGATATCAGTTGCCTGTGAACTGAATCACTGTTCAGTAAATCAGATGGGTACTGTTCAAATGGAAGATTAGTATGGTCTAATCCTATTCAGGACTAATACCTTGTAGGAATGAAGTTAGAAAGGATGTGGCAGTTATTTCATATGGGTTAAGGAAATTGCCAGGTTTAGGTATTTGGTTCAATTCTTGAAACCTGACACTTAGTTCTTTCTGGACTGTTAATTGATGAAATTCAATTGGGAGATTGAATTGATGAAGGAGTGATGTCAGGTTATGGTTAGGATGGGAGGATAGCTGAAAAAGGGTTGGCTTGTTCAGTCCTACTTTAAGTTAACTTAATGTGCTCTATTTTCTTTAATAGAATATTGTAGTTAATTATGAACTATAAGTATCATAAAAATGTTAGCCGCTTAAGGATCTTGGCATATGAAGTTTGTGTGGTAATGAAGTTGAGGATAGTTATCTCATATTGTAGGTTATGTATAGATATTGCTTGGTTGTACAATTGTAGAGGTTAATAGGACATATACAAGATAGATTTAGTGTAAATTAAGGATTTTGTTTAAGTGACTTTTCTAGATTAGAAATATCTACCTATATTGTCAACTTATCATTTGTAAATTAAAATAGGAGGATATCCAGCAGTGCATCCCACACTTGTATATTCATTCCTGTATCTCCTTATTGACACGATGTATCACGGGATTGTCTGGTTTCATGTTTCATGAGTTACTTGTGTCTGCGAGGGAAAATACTACAGATGTGTGATCAAATCCTATTACTATTCATGTGAATAGCTTAGGTCCCGTATCGTGTACGCGGGACCCGTGCCGTACCATTTTATGTTCATTGAATCTACCCAAGCCGATCACATACTCTGGATGTATTTCAATCTTGCACAATTCAGGATTCAGGTTGTATTTCATGTTCAGGTTGTATTTCTTGTTCAGGTTGTATTTCATGTTCAGGACTCATATCATATTCCCTGTTTTTTACTTTCAGTATTTTCGGTTCAGTTTCATGTCTTGTTCTCGTTTCTCGTACTTTATATATATTTCCTGTTTATTTTTCATGCCATGATGTTCATATTCATTTCCTTGGAAATACTTAGCTCCGCTCCTGACTAGAATATGTTGCAGGTGAGCTGGAGGCTATCTGTGATACTTACTATGGACAGGAGCCTGGAGGTACCTATGAGCCAGTGGATGTGGCCCAGGACCTGGAGGCTGAGGAAGCCTAGACTTTTCTACTTAGCTTTATCTTGACTTGTACTAGAGATATCTTTATAGTTTACATTGCTGGAATGTAATAACATTTAGATTGTATTTGAGATTCTGGGATTGATATATTAGATGCTGTGATTATCTTATCTTGATTCATAGTTCTCCCTAGACATTGGTACAGCTTACTTCATTGTGTCTAACAATGAAGGTTGGGCGTGTCCGACTCGTGTCCGATTATTCAGAAGCGCGTCGTGACATGTTTTTAGTGGTGGCCCATGCAGGTCTATCCTAATGGTACCTAGGTCTTAGTGTGCTATTAGGGACTTGATTACACTAGGAAAACTTGATCACAGCATAGGAAAATCGGGAAATAAGGGTATATTAGGTTTATCACGTGCATTGATATTATAAAAACATTATTTATTAGGTTTTAGGGTTTGTCAATCAACGAAGTTTTCTTTCTATTTCAGGATGGTCACTACGAGAAAGATCGCGGATCAGCCCAAAGTTGCAGGCAGTTCGGATCAGCCTGTACTCGACGTTCCAGCAGATCAGCTTCTACCACCGCCTCCTATCTTTCCTCCGTTGCCTTCGATGATGGTGTTTGACGGCGCCCAGGGTATGGGGATGTTCCAGCAGTTTATAGAGGCCCAGAACCACCAGGCAGCACAGTTCAGAACAACCGTCGTCAACGCACTCAGGACCAGAGAGCCGGCAGCACCAGCTCCAGCAGCACGTGTCGCACCAGCAGCACCGAGACCAGGGACGACCAAAGACTACCAGAACCTCTGCCCGATAGAATTTTAAGGCAAGAAGGGTATCGTCTATGCAGACGAGTGGCTGGAGAATGCGGAGATGACCTTGAAGATCACAGATCCCGGATGACTTGAAGGTGGAGGTGGCGAGCATACGGCTGTTCGACCTTGCCAGAGCCTGGTATCGCGAGGAGCCCCAGTTGGCAGCACAGCAGGTTCTTTAGACAGATTTTAAAACTCTGTTCAAGGAGAAGTTTTTCCCAGACATCGAGAGAGACGAGCTTCGAATGCAGTTCGAGGCCTTGCAGCAGGGGACGATGTCAGTGGCAGAGTATACTTCAGAGTTTACCTGACTCAGCAGGTTCGTAGAGAACCTAGTCGGAACGCCGAAGGAGAGGGCCTGGAGATTCAAGAAGGGCCTGACCAGGAAGCTGCGGCACGCAGTAGCTATTAGCCAGGCGACTACTTACTCGAGCATCCTTAAGATCACCCAGGCAGTTGAAAAGTAGATGGACCCGAGGCCCAAGAGGGTTAGGGACATCGACAGCAACGGTTACCAGGTGCCAGCGAAGAGAGTACAGATGCAGACTCAGACGAGGCCAGATCAACAGACAGCAGTTCAGCACCGTCCTGCCAGAGTTCCAACAGTTCAGCATTAGAGGCAGCAGGGGGTCACTTACACATACTGTCATCGGCCGAGACACCACGTGGAGGTCTGTCGCAAGAGGCTTGGACTTTACCTATTCTGCGGGTCAGATGAGCATCAGATGAGAGACTGTCAGCAGGCCACAGTCAAACTAGCAGGAGGACCCCGAGGAGTTGGAGGACCACTGCCTGTACCACCCAGAGCATTGCCTGCTGCACCCTAGAAAGAATGAGCTCTACCACCTCAGCAGCAGAGATTTGTACGGCACCAGCAGCAGCAGAGGAGAGAACCGCAACGGGGATGTGCTTACGTCATGGCCACAGTTGAGGAGGAGGAGGCAGCTCCAGATGTTATCACAGGTTCTGTTGTTTTTTATTCATTTCCTGCTATTGCATTGTTTGATTCTGGAGCCACACATAGCTTTGTATCAGATGAGTTTCTGCATAGACACAGCTTCTCACCCAAGCCCACTAGGAGGAACTGTCGGATTATGACAGGAGGGGTAGTGCCAGTTAGTGAGATGGTAGATTGCCCTATCACTATAGCTGGACGGGAGCTTAAGGCTCAACTTCTAGTGATGCCATTGCCCGGATTCGACGTAGTCCTCGGCATCGACTGGATAAGCGAGCAGTTTGCCGTAATATACTGCCATGAGGGGAAGGTCACTTTCAATCCGCCGGGAGTTCTGTGGTTCAAGGTCAGAAGACGGATCACAGAGAGGCTAGAGGGAGTCTACTTCGGAGCAGTTGCAGAAGCCCAAGAGTTGACGCATCCGCTGATTGCAGAGTTTCTCGACGCCTTCCTCGAGGAGTTGCCAAGATTGCCGCCAGATCGAGATGTAGAGTTCAGCATCGACCTAGTGCCCGAATCAGCGCTGAAGTCCCAGCAGCGCTACAAGATCAACCCAAAGGAAGCTGCAGAGTTGAAGGCCCAGATTGATGAGTTGGAAGGCAAGGGTTTCATTCGATCCAGTGCTTTATCCTGGGGAGCACCGGTACTCTTCGTGCCCAAGAAGGATAGGACGATGAGGATGTGTATCGATTATCGTGCACTCAACGACATCACCATCAAGAATAGATACCCATTGTCGCGGATTGATGAGCTGTTTGATCAGCTGAGTGGGGCGAAGGTCTTTTCTAAGATTGACCTTCGGTCGGGGTACCATCAGATGAAGATTCGGCAGTAGGATATTCCGAATACAACTTTCAACACCCGATACAGCCAATATGAGTTCTTGGTGATGCCATTCGGACTTACCAATGCCCCAGCAGTGTTTATGAACTTGATGAATAAAGTTTTTCACAAGTATCTGGACAACTTTGTCGTAGTCTTTATTGACGACATTCTGATATATTCGAAGACCGAGGAGGAGCATGTGAAGCATCTGCGGATCGTACTGGAGATTTTACGGAAGGAGAAGCTGTATGGGAAGCTCTCGAAGTGCGAATTATTCTTGGACAGAGTGGAGTTTTTGGGGCATGTGGTGACTGGAAAGGGGATTTCTGTGGATCCCATGAAGATTGAAGCAGTAGAAGCATGGGCACCTCCCAAGTCAGTAGCTGAGATTCGTAGTTTCTTGGGGCTAGCAGGATACTACAGGAAGTTTGTGAAGGATTTTTCCAGGATAGCAGAGCCTATGACGAAGCTTACGCGGAAGAACGAGGAGTTCATCTGGAGCGACGCCTGCCAGTCAGCATTTGAAGAATTGAAGAGAAGACTCACCACAACGCCAGTTCTAGCTTTGCCATCTAGATCGGGAGGATTTGTCATCTACAGTGATGCTTCAGGGAAAGGCTTAGGATGTGTGTTTGAGCAGAACAAGAAGGTCATTGCTTATGCTTCTAGACAGTTGAGGCCTCATGAGAAGAATTACGCCACACATGACTTGGAGCTTGCAGCAGTCATTTTTGCCTTGAAACTGTAGAAGTACTACTTGTATGGAGAGAGAGTGGACATCTTTACGAACCACAAAAGCCTGAAGTATGTCTTTACTCAGAAGGTGCTGAATATGAGGCAGCGTAGATGGCTGGAACTCATGAAGGATTTCGACATCAATCTGCAGTACCGCCCTGGGAAGGTGAATATGGTAGCAGATGCTCTCAGTCGATATCCTGTTGCTATGTATCTCATAATAGATTGGCATCTTTTAGAAGATCTTGAGAGCCTTGGGATTGAGATTGTTCTTTCGGGAGTTGGAGGGCAGCTGATGCACATGCAGATACAGTCAGGACTGATAGAGAAGATCAAGGAGACCCAGTTTTTTGATGAGGGACTCTGATGTTTCAGAGACCAGGCAGAGGCAGGATTGCTCGATGACTTCACCATTGCAGACGATGGATCCCTGAGGCACGGAACACAGTTGTGTGTGCCCAAGGATTTGCGAGAGGAAGTGATGCAGGAGGCCCACCAATCGCAGTATTCCGTTCATCCTGGACATACCAAGATGTATAAGGAAATGCGAGAGTATGTTTGGTGGTATGGGATGAAGAGAGAGGTTTCCAAATTTGTTTCCAGATGCCTTGTGTGCCAGCAAGTCAAGATGGAGCGCCAGAGACCAGCAGGATTACTCCAGCCTTTACCTATTCCAGAATGAAAGTGGGAGCATATCGCCATGGACTTCGTCTCTGGATTACCGTGTATGCCCAGTGGCAAGGATGCTATTTGGGTTATCGTGTACAGACTGACGAAGTCTGCTCATTTCATTCCGTTCAAGGTTGGGCTGTCGACCGAGAAGCTTGCAAACCTCTACATGCGGTAGATTATACGGATTCATGGGGTACCGGTGAGCATCATTTCATACAGGAACAGCCGCTTCATATTATATTTCTGGAGGAGTCTACAGCTGAGCTTGGATTCATACTACTAAAATATGCTATATTAGCGACGTTGTTTAGCGACAGAATAAAATATCGTCTCTAAATATGTAATATAGCGACTCCCTTATATTGACATCGCAAAACGTCGTTGAATTGCGACGTTCAGCAACAGTAGATACATTACGTCGCGGAATAGCGACGTTCGGTGACATATTACTAAAATATGTCGCCATACATTAAAATGGTTGCGACGGTTAGCGACGTCGACTGTTGACGTCACTAACTTTTTTACTTTGGGCACAATCCTGTTTCATTTTTCTCCCTCACTCGAAAACTCAAAAATTTTGTAATCGAGCTCTCGGCGACTCCCTCCCCCCAGGCGACTCCCTCCCCCTCGGCGACCCCTACCTCCCCCGTCGAGCTCCTCCTCCTCAAGCTCCTCCTCTCCGAGATCCTCCTCCCCCAATCCGAGCTACTCCTCCTCTTCGGTAAACCCGAACCTAACTCCTCCTCCTCCTTCTCTCCCCCCCACACACAGACACACACACACACACACACAGACTCACACATACACACGAACATACGGACACACACACACACGGACACACGGACACACATACACACACAAACACACACGGACACACACACAGCTATTATGTGTGTTTGAGTAGGGATGGCACTTGATATCATTCAGGTATTAGATTGTCTTGCATTGCCTTAGGAATAGGTATTAACCTATATATATAATGGGTTTATCCATCTTGATTTAGCACTGCCTAGTCAGTCCTCTTGGAGATTAGGTTTAGTAATGAGATTTGGGGGCTTGAGTTTATTTAAGTGTCTTAACTACCAAGAGCATGTACTGATTACTCCTTACAGTTCAGTATGAGATTTGGATGGTTTTGGTGAGGGATAATGTACCTGGGGGCCTGACCTTGTACTATCCAGACTTTGTGCAGACCAAGGGTACTTGGTATGAAGCCACTTCTTGCATTAATCTCATTCCTGATCTATTTAATAACCATGTACTGTCTCTTTGACAGATCTTTCTCCTTTCATGCGTGTGTGAGTGTTGGAGAGATAAAAAGGAAATTTGGGAATAAGGTTAGAGGAAGTTGGTAATTCTGGGCTTGAGTGATAGAAAGGATGCTTGTGTGAGTGAGTGAACATATGAGAGTGTCAGTGAAGAACCTGTAGTAGTAGGAGCAGGAAATTAGTCATAAGGAGAAGGGTTGGCTACGACCACTTGGCCATTTGGCTTGGGAGTGGATGAGAAAAATTAGAGAGTGTAGTGTTAGTATCAGTTAGCTACAGTGATAGTATCAGTAAGGGTGTCATGGTGCAAGATGTGCATGTAAAACTGGATAGATACATAAGTTTTAAGTGTATATATATATATTTTTATATATATATTGTATATAGTGGAGTATAGTGAATGGGAATGGATGGTTCATGATAGGCAATGGATGAAGGGATTTGGTTAGTGCACTCTGTTTAGAATGTGAGAATGGTGCTAGTGTAATAAGAATATAGAAGAGAGCAGCAGTAGTAGGGTCTGCCATGCCTTTTTTGTAATTCAACAGGTTGGGGGATACCAGGGAAGCCCTGCAGGCAAAGAAGGCCAATGCTCACTGCTCTTAGGCAAGGACTAGTGGTAAGGTTGGGGGAGTAAGGTATATGTGTGTTTGTATGTTAATTATCTGTGTGTATGAAGAAATAGCTTAAATTGGTGTGGGTGTATAGTTGTGTACAGAAAATAGTTTATGTCCCTATTTTCTAAAGGAAGCAGCTATGAAGAGTGAGATGAGTGTGTACAACAGCCAGTAAGCAGGCAGGGGTCATCCTAAATCAGTGTGTACTAGTAAGATATGTATAAAAATTTTAGTTGATGGAGGATTTTGGATAGTTTTAGCATGGTTAATGTTCAGTAAGAATCGATAGCGTATGTGTACACGTTGGATGCACAAGAACTTATGTGCGATATAGCATGGTTATTAGTAACTGTCCGCTACTAATGTGTGTCCCATATTAAGACATAATATACGAATTTGTGCCTATTAGATAATGTGTGTCCATATTTGCAGAATTATTTCCAAATGGATATGAATTACTACTTGTGAATCGTTCATGGATGTACAATCGTCGTCCTGATGATATGTGTGGTGTGCAGGATGAATACATAGCAGGAGTAGAGCAGTTCCTACAGTTTGCTAAGGCATTCCTTCAGTACATGGATGACACCAAAATTAAGTGTCCGTATGTGAAATGTCAAAACGTAAAATATTATCCAGAAATGGAAGTGACATATCATTTGTACTCGAGGGGTTTCACGTCTAATTACTATCAGTGGACCGCATATGGAGAACTTGTGTCTTTAGCATCAGAGTCAGAGCTTTATGTTGAGCCATATATGCATGCGAGACCTAATTTTGTTTCAGATAATCATGCATACGACGACGGGTGCATGATCATGGTTTTCGACGCTGTGGGGCCTAGTTTCGTTCATGATGCAGCTGAGGAGGCACCGAATGTCGATGCTGCAAAGTTCATGGAGTTGCTGGAGAATGCAAGGACTCTATTGTATCCTGGTTGTGAGGATCATTCACCGTTGGAGGTGGTTACAAGACTGTTGAGCATTAAGTCAGATTTTAACATGTCGTAAGAATGCTACAACCGAGTGTTAGAGTTGATTATAGAGATCTTGCCGGCGGGTGCTAAGTTACCTAAAGACTTCTATCGGTCTAAGAGGATGGTGAGATTGCTCTGGATGGGATACGAGAAAATCGATTCTTGTCGCAATGGGTGCATGCTGTACTACAAAGACGACAAGGACGCAGATGTGTACAGATTTTGTGGTGCTGATCGCTATAAGACAACTAGTACAGGAAGGTCTACCGGTACAAGAAGACCGACCGATTCAATGCACTACTTGCCTTTAATGCCGCAGTTGCAAAGATTATTTATGGTGAAAGAGACGGCCGAAAATATGAGTTGGCACATGCGAGAACAGATTGAAGGAGTGTTGGATCACCCATCCGATGGAGAAGCGTGAAAGCATTTTGATCGAGTGTATCCTGATCTTCACAAGTTATCCTAAACGGGAAACAACAAGGTCGGACTGGTGGGCAGTATGCAAGACCAAAGCTAAAAATACCTTTGAGGTTGACGATATAGCTTATCAGGAGGATGAACTACCTCTTGTAACAAATATTATAGAAGTCGACACGAAGGAAGTTCATCATTACACATCTAATTGTGTAGAAGAAGTAGAATTATCTGAAGCGAAAGATGCAGATGAAAGTGAAGATGTAGAGGAGGAGGAAGAAGAAGAAGAAGAAGATGAGCTAAACGAACTAGATAAATTTTCAGAAGAGGATTAAATCTGTATGTTTGTTTTATCATCATATTTGACACTTTAGTGACACATTTATCATATAAATCTGTGACACTTTAGTGGCACTTTTATCTGTAACTATGAGATTTTTGAAAAATCTGTGATGTCTATCATATAAATATGTATATTTGTTTTATTGTCATATGTTATTATCAGGTATGACTAGACCCGGACGACGCGAAGGATATTATGTTAGGCAGTCCCGTCTGCCTCGGGCTGGGGATGCAGATCCCGTACCCTCATCCTCATCTCCGTGTACGCCAATGTACCGTTCTGTTCCCGATCCATTATCGGGACAGGGCAGTTCCAGTAGGTTGGCGACTCCTCCCTCGTCGTCCAGCATTCCAGATCCCGCGTCCAACATTCCTTCCGCGTTCAGCATTCCTCCTACCGACGGCTCCATGGGGAGAGCCGACGCCGAGCATATGGAGGACGGTGATCAGACTGATCCTGCCCAGCCAGGAGGTGAGAGTGACCCTCCATGCGCTCCCACGGACGAGACGTATATGGAGATTTGGACGGACGGGCCTACGAAGTAAGTTAATAGTTAATATATATTTCTTAAATGATTATATGTACATATATATTCATAAAATTTATTAATGTATAGATATCGACCTCCTGTAGTACAGAGACAGCTGGGGTTATTTCTGAGGCAGAACTATGGTGGGCCTTGGATTAGCTACTCAGATGCTCCCGCAGATAAGAAGGCCTTTTGGTTGGCACACTTCAAGGTAAAAAATTTGTTTATTTTTAAATTTTAATAATCATTTGTGTATATTATATAACTTTTCTATTTTACTTCTTATAGAGGACTTATTTTTATCCATCACATCGGGCAGCAAAGATCGAGGCCCAATTTTCTGCCGTCGCAGGCAAGCTCATCCGTGATGCGATCAACGACCAGAAGTCTCGTGATCGCTCCGGAAAGTCGATCTATGGTTGGATCACGCCAGAGCAGTAGATTGCGATGAAGGCTAGATTCGCCGAGGCCAGGTACCAGGAGCGGTCTGACAAGGACAAGGTGGCACGGTCGAGCGCTAGTAAGTGGAGTGGTGGCTCCATTACGATGACGGAGCATTTTCGTCGTCTGGTACATTTTCTATGATGGACATCATTTTATATATGGTTGGATAGAATGTTTAATACTAATAATAGATAATATATTTTAACAGATAAAAAAGGGTGAGAACCCGAACATGGTGACCGTTTTCCTGGTCACCTATCGGAGGGCTGGAGAGTTCATTGATGAGAGGGCGATGCATGCATATGTACGTTCTATTCTTTATATTAATTTACTATAATTTAGAAAACAGGAAAATAGATATCAATATAGACTTTAGCAAACACTTACACGTTAGCAAACATTATTCTAGGTCGAGTTTATTCGGCTACAAGAGGAGGCGGCTGCTGCTAGCGCGCCAGCACAGGGAGGGGCTGGTACTTCCTCCCAGTCGCCTACAGCTCCATCATCGGATGACCTCTGGATGACCGCCATTGGTGGTTTTCAGAAGGGTACGTACTATGGTACGGGATCCTACGGCACATATTTGGCTTCAGAGTCATCTCGGGCCCCCCTCTGTCAGTGCGTAGTCTCTAGCTTCGCAGGCGTCATCACGAGCTCAGGATATTCGTCGTCTGATCGATAAGCTGCGTCGCGAGTTGCAGCAGCAGATTTCTGATCACCTTACCGCAGAGCGACGATCCGACCCTCCGATGATTACCGAACGATTTGATGCGGTCGAACGCAGTATATAGGAGTTGATAAGTCTGCAGCAGGCTACAGCTGCCAGCTTGCATACGCTCACCGAGTCTACGTAGCGCACAGAGCATAAACAGGTCGAGCTGGAGGGATCGCAGAGGACCATGTCTGCCTCACTCACTCAGGTATCGGCTTTGATTGAGGAGAGTACTGAGATAATGGTGAGTACCCTTGCTGCGCATGGTGAGCGACTGCGAGAGCTGGAGCAGATACGTCCTCCCGGTCCATCGACGGCGCCGACTCCAGATATTGTACTGCCTCCTACTGCCTCTACGGTGCAGCTCACACAGGAGAAGTATGAGTATATGCTATCCCAGATGTACGGCAGGGGTCCCCAGTGATCCAGTAGATTTTTTTATCATCTTTGTATGTATTGGCCCTATGGGCCCATTGACCGTTTTGTACACTGATTTTCATTATTATTTGACTATATTGGACATGTATTTTTGTTGGACATGTATGTTTGTGATATGATATTTAATTTATTGGTATTTTCATTGAGTACATATATGATATTTAGTTGTAGACTGTTATAATGGAAGACTGTTATTCATCTATAAGTTGTAGACTGTTATGATGGGAGACTGTTAATTATGACGATATCTGTGATGGGGATGACAAATATACCTATGCTGGGTTATAAGCGATGATCTGATATACAAAGAAGGTGCTGCCCAAATTTTAAAAAAATATAATATGTATTTTGTGATGATGTGTGTCTGTGTTTACAGTGTATGTGAAATACAGTGTTCGAAACCATCGATAGTTTCGATTACTATTTTATGTTTTATCTTGGACATAAAAAGCAACTGTTCAGGGTGTACTTCTGAGAGCTTCACTTTTACATCATTCACTCTCTTGGGACGTCGTACAGGATCCCGAGAAGGTAAAGGACGTGAAGAGGAAGCTCTGATAAGTGCACCTGAACTGTTTCTCTTTTTATCCAAGATAAAACATAGAACAGTAAGCAAAACTGTCGATGGTTCGAACACTACACTTCATACACACTGTAAACACAGACACACAGCATAACAAAAATACACATTATATATTTTTAAATTTTTTCCAGTATTCTGCGACGTATAGCGACGTACAAGGACGTCGCTAATACGTCGCTAATTAATGACGTTAGGTTGCTGTACGTCGCTACTGTGCTGACGTGGCAGACATGCCATGTCATCACATAAATAGAATAAAACATCGCTACGTAGTCGCTCTACGTCGCTAATTTGGCGACGTACAGTTTTTATCGCTCTCCGTCGCTAACTTTACGACGGCCCAGCGACACGGTAGTGACGTCGCAAACAGCGACTTAGGGCGACGAATTTGTCATCTGCGACTAGCTTTTTTGCGACCTTCATTTTCCGTCGCTAAATTCGTCGCTAATTAACTTTAGCGGCATATTTTCCTTAATTAGCGACGTATCTGGACGACGCTAATCTGGTTTATTTTAGTAGTGTCACAGTTAAAGTTCAGCATCGCCTATCATCCACAGACGGACGGACAGTCCAAGAGGACCATTCAGATGCTGGAGGACATGCTACGAGTTTACGCATTCGACTTCGACGGCTCGTGGGAGGATCATTGCATCTAGTAGAGTTTGTCTATAACAACAGTTATCAGGCTAGCATTGAGATGACCCTGTTTGAGGCACTGTTTGGGCGGAGATGTCGCACACCTTTATCTTGGGACGCCGTTGGCGAGAGGGCTTTGCTTGGGCCAGAGATGGTGGTAGACTTAGCTGAGAAGATCAGGCTGATCAGGGAGCGTCTCAGAGTTGCACAGGATCGACAGAAGCACTGGGCAGACAGCAGCAGACGGCCACTGGTGTTCGCAGTTGGAGATAGAGTATTCTTGAAGATCTCCCCGACCAGAGGCATCATTCGTTTCGACAGAGATGGGAAGTTCAGTCCGAGGTATATCGGGCCTTTCGATGTGACTGTACGGATTGGCGAGGTGGCATATCAACTAGCACTTCCAGCTAGCTTGGAGGGAGTACATGACATTTTCCATCTGTCTCAGCTTCGACGCTATATTCCAGACCCGAGCCATATGGTGGACTACTCAGAGCTAGAGGTGGGTCCGAGCTTGACCTACGAAGAGCAGCCAGTGGATAACCTTGATCGGAGAAAGAAGCGCCTGCGAAACCAGACTATTCCACTTGTCCGCATCATGTGGAGACACCACTCTTCGGAAGGGTCCACGTGGGAGCATGAGGATGAGATGCGAGAGCGCTATCCTAGATTGTTTACTTGATTGTATGATTATGTTTTACAATTCCATTTTTTTCTTTCTTGGGAATCGATTTTGGAATAATTTTTGGGAATTTCGAGGACAAATTTTTTTAGGAGGGGATATTTGTAACTCACTTCTCAGAGATTTTTTTATTTTAAAAATCCTTAAATGATTTTCTAATTTTATTTTTCTAATCTATTATATTTCAGCCTAATTTTAATTGGGACTTTCTCTCATTTTAATTATGGGCTTATGAAACCAGCCCATGAATCAACCCATCTATTTTTTAAACCATTTTCTCTACTGAAATTTTGAATAGGCTCAGCCACTTCTTCATTTCAATTGTGGGCTTTTGAACCAGCCCAATATAATTGTTAGGCTCGGCCACTTATTCATTCATTTCTTAGCAATGGAGAAGGATTTGAATTCCTTCTAACCATATTCCAGCTGAGCTATGTGCAACCAACCAATTATTTTTCCCTCCAATCCTTCTTCCCCTTTTAAATTTCCCCAACCGCCTATAAAACTGATGAGCTTTGCTCTTTGACAATTTCATTGAGCTCTACTATTCCTAATTCTAACAGCCACTTCATTCCAACAACTTCTTCTTCACCACGTTCCTGAGCTACACTTCGGAGGAGGATTCCATGGCGTGGACGGATGAAGGAGGAGATGGCCGTCACTTTTGAAGATCCTTGGAGCTTCGTTTCTCAATGATCGGATCAGGAAGCTTAGATCGATCTGGTAATTGAAGTTGCATCTAAAATTCCTTGATATTGATGATGCTTGATCAAATTTCTGAACCAAAAATCTATTGTTATTCTCCATCCTAGAATTCCTTTCGAAGATCACTTGGGAGTCATTGAGAATGATGCCAATTAGATCGATTACTTCGTAATTCCTCAATTAGATCTGGAGATCTCAGAAGTGAGTATCAAGATTTCTCAAATCACATCTATGTTGTTTATTCCTGAAATTCTTCTTAAATCAATTTAAACTGTCAGGAACAATCTTTGATATTATGTTCCTATTTGAGGTTCGATTCAGATATGAACTAGAAAGTTATAGTGAGTATACTTCTTTTGTTAAATCAATATTTGATGGAATGGAGGATGGAACAATCTTTGATATTATGTTCCTATTTTTTTTCCATCTAATTTTAAGCAGGAAGAGGATATCGATTGCCTGGGTTTAGTAGTGCTCGACTCATTTTTGATCTGAACTGATTCTAAGGTATTTCTAACCCATTCTTATTATACTATTGTAGGTTGTATCAATCGAATATTGGTCTAATTTTGGACAACTTTGATTTGTATTAGTTCATAGGTAGAAATTGGTTGTCTGGGTTCACAGTAGCTGAGTTTTGATCAATGTAAATCTGTGAATGTGTCGAGGATTGAGCCTTTAGCTGATAGCTTATAAATTGGGTTGGTTTGATTGCCAACTGTATGGTTTTAATAATAAAACTGTAAGTATAGATGGAGTAGGGATTTCTGAGTTAATTACTGAAATATAAGTAGCAGCTTTACAAATTAGCATTTCCTAGTTAAATTATAGTTGTCTAATCCTGTTTCTAGTTTTATAAGTCATCTAATTTTGCTCCTAGTTTTTAATTGCCTAGTTAAATTATAGTTAGAGTTGTTTATACTTTGGCAATGTTCTCAGTTATAAAGAAGATGGTTATGGATTAAGGGGTTATATTGGAATAATTGATTTTTATATCAGCTGACAATTGGTTCACTAGTATGTGAATTCAACATAGGAGATAGAAGGGAGGACCAATTGAGTTAGGGTGTGTGGGAAGTTCCTGGAAACAGGAATTGACTGTTAGTTCATACATTTGATTGCAGTATCCTACTTAGGACTAATGCCTGTGTTTGGATGTAATGTATTGAATGTGAAATCAACCATTGGATTGTGTTTTACAGACTGATACATCAGTCCTTCATAAGGATGACTGTCTCAGGTTGTTTGATACTATACATTATCTCATTTTTGTTTTACTGATATGGATATCAGTCCTATCCTGGGACTGAGCTGATTATTTAGTAAGCTTAGAGTTAGTTTTCAGAAGAATGGATGGACTGAACTGTCCCCATAACCTATGAAAGACTGATGTAGTATACATTCTATTGAGACTTACCTTTAGGATTATTGGTGAAGTTTGGGAGAAAAATATTAGGATTCATATAAGACTGACAATGGACTGATCCTTGTATCAGTACCTATTTGGAATGACCGACCTGGTATCAGTTGGCATATTTTTCATTAATGTGTAATTTAAATCTTTGGTTACTGATTTAGGACATAGCAGTGGGGGATCACTTGAGTTAAGAGTATGGAAAGCTCCTGGAACGGGATTGACTGATTAGATATGGCATATAGGATTGTATATGGACTGTTATTGCACTGAGATAGGAATATACATTGGGACTGAATGTTCAAGTCCTACTAAGGACTGAATATTCAAGTCCTACCAAGGGCTGAATGTTCAAGTCTTGCCTAGGACTGAGATGGTTCCAATGATCTGCAGGACTGAAAATATTTTTACTGTGTTTTGAGCTGATAAGTAGATTAAGATAGGACTAAATATTAGAAGACTGACCTGTTCAGGCAAATAGTATCAGTATTGAAGTTGATTGGTTAACACATTACTGGGCTGAATTGGCCATAAGAACTGTTATACATAACCTGTGGAAAGGAAAATGTCCTTAGACTGAACTGAGATATCAGTTACCTATGAACTGAATCATTGTTCAGTAAATCAGATAGGTACTGATCAAATGGAAGATTAATATGGTCCAATTCTATTCAGGACTAATACCTTGTAGTGTTGGCCCATTGGTCATATAGTCAAACTGATTTTAATAATTGATCAAACTCTGTCTGGATATATGAAGCTAGTCAAGATGTATTGGACTCTTGGACATGATCAAGAACAGCTATCTACACAGTTCAAGACCGAAGCGATGTTTGCCTGTTCGAGTCTGTATTTCTTTAAGCAATGTATTTTTTATTTTATTGAGTCTAGGAATACGTTGTACACCGAGTTGTACTGGCAAATAGGCTATTCTAAAATGTTTTCAAAACACTTTTAAAATGTCCTTTGTTTTGAAAAATATTCATTTAAACAAAAGCTTCAAAAAGGTTTTCAAAAATCTCCAAAAACTAATTTTAAAAACCTAACCTAACCCTGACAGAACTCGGCCAGAGTTTGGACAGAGTTCGGTTAGTGGCCGTTTTGATTTTTGAATTCTCTGAAACTTGGTCCTCCTGCAGTTGCGGATTTGACCGAGATTTCCTCATCGAGTTCTGTCCGAATTCTGCCCGAATTCTGCCAGAATTTTGTCTTTGGAATTCCTATAAATAGAGAAGGATTTCGATCTTTTTAACTCACTCATTCACTTTCAATCTTCTCTCTATCTAAAGCTTTCAGTCTTCCAAAGAGTTTTCTTGAGCTTTAAATTTCAGATCCCAAGCCAATTACAATCCTCTAGTCGATTTGCCAGTGCGGTGTGGTCTAGAAGTTTCTGAGAGATTGTAATCAGAAGGCTTGATTGAAGAATACCTCTTCACAATTGAAGTTAGACGAGTTCTTCGTATCAAAGCTCGCGTTGTATAAGTTGCAAGGACTTCGTAAGAAAATTTGCGGTTTTGCCAATAGTAGATTCAACTGGTAGCAAGAGTTCTACCGACTGGATTAGTCCTCAACAGAGGGAAACCAGTATACATCGCTGTCTTTGCGTTTGCTTTCTTATCTCTGCCTTTACATTATTTAGTTGTGATTATTATTCTGTGATCTTGCTGCTAACAAATTTTAATTAGCATATTTTCGCTGCCAACTCTATTCACCCCCCCTCTAGAGTATTGTGCTTTACGATTTCGTTCCTACAATTGGTATCAGAGCGGGTGTTACAGGTAAAGCAATGTAACATTGCAATTATTTATTCATTTAATTAATTGTTATATAGATCACAACACAACACATGACAACTGTAAAATTCACAAGTGAAGGCCAGGCCACAAACAGACCTCCACTGTTTGATGGTACGAATTATATCTATTGGAAAACACGAATGAGTTTCTTTTTGAAATCTCTTGACTTTGATTTATGGTCTATTGTTATTGATGGCTATCAAAAGCCACCTCGTATAAATGTTGATGGAGTTCTAGTTGAAAAACCCCATAACAAATATACAGAGAAGGAAAAGAAAAAGGCCAGTCTTGACGCACGTGCTATTAACGCTCTATTTTGTGCTTTAGACAGAACTGAATTTAACAAGGTGTCTATCTGCACAATGGCTAATGAAGTATGGAAGCTACTTGAAGTCACACATGAAGGCACGACTCAAGTCAAAGAATCAAAGGTCAGCAGACTTACTCAAGAGTATGAGGTGTTCAAGATGAAGCCCAACGAAACAGTTACTCAGATGTTCGAAAGATTCCTGGATATTATAAATCCTTTGTCCTCCCTAGGCAAAGAATATAGTAACCATGAAAAGATTCGCAAGCTCCTGCGAGCACTTACCAAGAACTGGATTCCAAAGGCTACTGCAATCATTGAAGGGAACGACCTCACAACTATGTCCCTCGAAGTACTCATGGGTAAGCTACTCACTCATGAACTGGAACTACAAGATTTTGAAGAGCCTGCACCAAAGGAGAAGACGATCTCTTTCAAGGCTCAGCACAGAAAAGCTGCTGAAGATGATTCAGACAGCAGTAAATCTGATGCTGAAGATCAAGCACTCCTAGCAAGGAAATTCAAAAGATTCATAAGACATGAGAAGAGAGCCAAAGAAAAAAACAACAGTAACAACTGGTATCAAGATGATGCTGTCTGCTATGGCTACAAGAAGAAGGGACACATAAAGAAGGATTGTCCTACAAACTCATCATCAAGCAAGAAGAGCAACAGGTATGAAAAAGGGAACCTGAAGAAATCAACATCTCGGAGATATGCCAACACCAGCATATGGCATGAAAGTGAAGCCAGCGACTCAGAAGACGAACAATCAGAAGACGCTACAAACGTATGCTTTATGGCATCCGATCAGGTACCTACTGAACCTATAGTTGATACATATGATGACTTCACCTTTGAGCAACTAGGAGATGCCTTCAGTGAACTGATAAGTGATTACAGGAAACCGCGCAGCAAATATCAGACCTCTAAGAAGGTACTCAAAGAGTACAAAGGAGAAATAGGAAGACTTACCGACCTACTAGCTGAGGTTAGAAATAATGTTAGTGAGTCTGGTGAGCTTTCCTCTATCAAGCTCTTATTACACGAGACTACCAAGTCATCTGAAGAGAAAGAAAAAGTTATTGACCAACTCAAAGAAGAACTTTCTAAAGAGAAGAAAAGTCTTCAAAGTGCATAAATCAGAATGGAAACACTCACTTCTGATTATACTAAGTTGTATGACACTTCCAAAAGATTGGAAATTAGGTTAGGAAAACAGCCTGAGACTGCTGCTTCCTTCCCTAACACGTGTCACTTACCGAAAAATCGGAACATTCCTAAGCCAAATACTGTCAGACCTAACCCTATCAAACCTTTACCCCAAAAGGTTAAGCCCAAACAGGATTATAGACATGCTTTCTTCTATACTAGAAAACCCAAACCTACCAACCATGCACACCACTCAGCTTTCAACACTCAACATGCACAATGTCATTATTGTGGCCTCATTGGTCATATTTCACCTGCATGTAGAATCAGAAATCTTGTTGATTTAAATATTTATGCTTGGATACCAAAGGCTAACATTTCAGGACCCTACAAGAAATGGGTACCAAAAGTTTCATCTGCAAATTGTTTTATAGGTGGAACACCCTTCACATGCTAAAAACAAATGGATCTTCGACAGCGGTTGTTCACGGCATATGACCGGTGACGCTACATTATTTGCAACACTGTCGAAGAAGAAGAAGGAAGGTTATGTTTCCTTCGATAATAACTTGTAAGGGTATATTATTGGTATCGGTGATGCTGGTAAGTCTCCATATCCTGTAATTAAGGATGTCTGTCTGGTTACCGAGTTGAAACATAATCTACTCAGCATAAGTCATTTAGCTGATCATGGTTATGGCATCAACTTTGGCAAAGACAAATGTACTATAGTTGATAGCTCAACTGGTAGTACTATCTTTGAAGGTATCAGGGAAGACAACATATATGTTTTCTATTTGTTGGAAGAAACTAACATTTCAGGTAGATGCTTAATGGCTAAAAGTGATGAGAGTCATCTGTGGCATATAAGACTCGGTCACGCAAATATGGACACAATCTCAAGATTATCCACAAAGAAGCTAGTACGCGGTTTACCAGACATTATATTCAAGAAGGATTCGGTATGCAGTCAATATGAAAAGAACAAAGCTACCAGATCCACATTCAAGTCAGTAAACACAGTATGTACTACTAGACCTCTACAATTGTTTTATATGGACTTATTTGGTCCTAGCAGAGTTGCTAGCCTCGGAGGTAAGCTGTATGCTTTTGTAATTGTAGATGATTACTCTAGATACACGTGGGTATACTTCTTGACACACAAGAATGATGCATTATCCGAATTTGTCGCCTTTTGCAAGAAAGTACAGAATGAAAAAGGTTACATGATCACTCGTATTAGAAGCGATCATGGTGGCGAATTCGAGAATGCAGAGTTTGAGCAATTTTGTGACACACGCGGTTTTGTACACGAGTTCTCCTGTCCTAGGACTCCACAACAAAATGGAGTTGTGGAACGTAAGAACAGAAATCTATCCGAAATGGCCAGAGTAATGTTAAACCAGTTTAGTCTACCCAAATATTTCTGGGCTGAAGCTGTCAATACAGCTTGTTTTGTTCTCAATAGAGTTCTAATTCGACCCAAATCGAAGAAGACTCCATTTGAGTTATGGTTTGATAGAATTCCATCAGTTTCATATTTTAGAATATTTGGTTGTAAATGCTTTATTCTTAATACAAAAGACAATTTGGGAAAGTTTGACGAAAAGGCCGATGAAGGTATATTTTTAGGTTATGCGGCCAAGAGAAAAGGATACAGAGTCTTCAACAAACGAATCATGATCATCAAAGAATCAATCAATGTCACTTTTGATGAACTGAATCAAATGACTATCGATGACAATGACAAAGATCCAACTGTACCAAGCTCAACAACAGCTGATTCTCAACCAAGCTCGGCACTAGCTGATCCTCCTAGAGAAGATCCAGGAACCAGCTACCTTCAGAGTCTGTCAAAAAAATTAAAATTTACGGCTGATCATCCAAAAGATTTGGTAATTGGTGACATTACCAAAGGTGTAAGTACTCGTACATCCAGTAGAGATATTGTTTCTAGTGTTGCATTTATTTCACAGCTAGAACCCAAAACTATTGATGAAGCATGTAGTGATAATTTTTGGATAGATGCTATGCAAGAGGAATTAAACCAATTTGAACGAAATCAAGTTTGGAAACTTGTTCCCAAGCCTATTGATCATCCGGTCATTGGCACCCGTTGGGTATTCCGAAATAAACTGAATGAGAATGGTTTAGTGACTCGTAATAAGGCTCGACTCGTAGCTCAAGGATACAATCAGGAAGAAGGTATCGACTACGATGAGACTTATGCCCCAGTTGCGAGATTAGAATCCATTCGCATGTTATATGCATTTGCATGTTTTCATAATTTCAAATTATTTCAAATGGATGTCAAGAGTACATTTTTAAATGGTTTTATAAAAGAAGAAGTTTTTGTAGCACAACCTCCAGGTTTCACAGATTTTAAAAACCCTGATCATGTTTTCAAGTTGAAGAAAGCTTTATACGGTTTGAAACAAGCCCCTCGTGCTTGGTATGATCGTCTAAGCTCTTTCCTACTTGACAACGGTTTTTCAAAAGGCAAGGTTGACACTACACTTTTTATTAAGTCCTTTAATGGTAAGCTTCTTTTAATACAAGTCTATGTTGATGATATCATATTTGGATCTACTGATGAATCTCCGTGTCAAGAATTTTCTAAGTGTATGCAGAATGAGTTTGAGATGAGCATGATGGGAGAGCTGAAATTCTTTCTCGGACTGCAAATCAAACAAACTGATAATGGGACATTCATAAATCAAGCCAAGTACACAAAAGATTTGCTAAAGAAGTTTGATCTGGACAATGTCAAACCTATTGGCAATCCAATGGCAACTTCAACAAAGCTTGATATTGATGAACAAGGCAAACCGGTCGACACACGTAAGTATCGAGGTATGATCGGTAGTTTACTTTATTTAACTGCTAGTCGTCCAGATATTATGTTTAGTGTTTGCCTGTGTGCACGTTTTCAAGCTAATCCAAAGAAATCACATCTGTGCGCAGTTAAGCGTATCTTTCGATACCTTAAGGGCACTTCTTCTGTTAGCTTGTGGTATCCCAAAACTAAGTTCTTTGACCTTACTAGTTATTCGAATGCAGATTGTGCTGGATGCAAAGTTGATAGAAAAAGTACCAGTGGCACATGTCATTTCTTAGGCAAAGCTTTAGTCTCATGGTTTAGCAAAAAGCAAAATTATGTAGCCCTATCAACAACAGAGGCTGAGTATATCGTCGCAGGACGTTGTTGTGCTCAGATTTTGTGGATGAAACAAACCTTGGAAGACTATGATTTATTTTATACACATATTCCCATTTTCTGTGATAACACAAGCACTATTAATTTGACTAAGAATCCTGTATGTCATTCTCGTACAAAACATATCGAGATTCGACATCATTTTCTTAGAGATCATCATCAAAATAGAGATATTGACCTTGTATACATAGATACTAAGAATCAATTAGCTGACATTTTCACAAAATCTCTAGCAGAAGATCGTTTCAATTATTTACGTCGAGAATTAGGAATTTTGGACGTCAATAATGTTAATTGATTTTATTTTATGATTTTATTTCAATATGCAAAAACTGTGTTAGAGACAAGCCAATAAAGAGTCTGTCTGTCACCACAACTACGGTTGAAGCGAAGCGGTACTTAAGAGTTCCCCGGTGAACCTCCGCCAGCTGGAATAGTACTCCTACAACTAATCTAAAACAGTCGCTGTGTAACAAAATTTAATTTATAAAATAACATTAATTATAATATTTTAATATCAAAATTACTAATCTTTGAATTAAATATTTGAAATGAGCCAATGAAAAAGAAAGTATTTTAAACCAAACCCAGGCAAATTCGGCCAGACTTCGGACCGAATTCGGTCCGAGTTCGGTTGAAGGTATCAGGTTATATAACCAGAACCCGAGAGCCTTTCTTCTTCATTGCTTCCAAACTACATCAACAGCAACAACAGCAGCGAGAGAGAACCCCCTAACCCTAGTTCTTCACCACCCCTTTTCTTCCAATCCAAGTGGTGAAATCAATCCAAACTTTGGATTCGTGCGAAGTTCGTCGTTCTCTACAACATACTCAAATTTTGGGAGGTATAACTCCTTATTTCCCTCCATTTATTTTTGTGCATATTTCCTTTTATTGCACAAATGGCATCTAAGGGATTTAACCCCTTCAAGAGGAAGAAGACAACCAACCCAAGTGAGGAAGGTTCATCTTCGAATCCACCCACGGATTCCCTCTTTTTGCCAGTCCAATCTAGCGATGGCACGTTCGACGGGTTTTACTTTCAAACCCTAGATCAAGCCCTACTGTGGTATGGAGATTTTTCCATGAGATCCATATGCACAGTCGCTCCCATCAAGTGGACTGTATTTCCAGATCATCGCCATTTCTTTGAGGCATTAGGGTTACAGCATTTTGTTAAACTCTGTTTTCCCATAGCAACTAATGCCATTAGACTGTTTTATTGCAATATCATATTAAACACGTTTGATGTAAGCACTCGTGTTGGAGGATTAGATATCTATTTCAATGATGTTCTCTTAGCAGAGATCTTTGGTATTCCCAAGGAAGGTGAACCGCTTGTTGATATCACTGAATTTGATTTCCCCGACGGCACGACACTTACTAGTTTTAAAGCTGAACTATGTGCACCTGATAGAGTTCGCTCTGGAAAGTTCAAGGCAAACAACTTGAACTTGTTTAATTATGAATTGTACCGTATCATTTACTCCACTCTCCTTCCGAAATCTACTTCGAAGGATGATGTCACGTCTCTTGAATTATCTCCTATGTATCACATTCTTAAGGGGATTCCATTTTCTGCCCCTAAAACCATTATTCAGATGTCGGGACATTGTCGTGCAAGAGATAGAAATCTCTCTTATGCGATGATTCTCCCACGCATCTTCCAGCGTTTCGACATTGATTTATCAACTTGTACTCAAGACCCTGAGCCCAAGTTACTAAAGTTATCTCGTCGCAGTATGACTGCATCTGCTCCTCCTACTGCTTCTGCCACTGCTCTACCTCCTCCACCTACTCAGCAGTATGCCATGACATTTGAGGGCATACACCAGCACCTTTCAGATTTGTACGTCTCGATGACGAATATGGCCCGCGAACGTGAGTTCTGTGACGTCACTCGTTATCAGGCGATTACAAATTCTTTAGCTGATCTTCGTTTTGCCCAGACTGGACATTCTGCCGGTTCCATTCCTAGAGATCCAGCTTTCTCTGGTTACCGCTGTGAGGATGAGGCTGTTCATGCCTACTTTTAGCCCGGTAACGCATATGATTGGTACCGTTCTGACCGTGCTCCTCGAGATTATGTTGGTAAGTTTTACACTGGCACTCCTCCTCACCCTTCTGGTGCGGGTACCTCTGCGGCTGGTCCTTCTGGACATGCTGGTCATGCTGATGATGATGATGATGAGGAGGAGGAGTTGTGATATGTTGATTTTTGAGACTTAGACATTATCTACTGTATACTTGGAAATGCTCCGACATTCCAAGTTTTTTATATCTTTCTAGACTTTATTATCAGTATTTCTTTTGAGGACTTGTACTGGATATCTTTATGTTTTTTTTGACATCATTTCATCTTTATGGGATTTCGTAGTTTATGGTTCACATCAGTTTATTTACATAGCATCTTTTTCTACTTTAATAACTGCCTGTGATATAATTCTTTGTTTATTATAAACTGCCTGAGTACAAATACATGTCTATGATGTCATTCAATTTTTTTACTATTTCTATCATTTATCATGATTATTTTCTTGTGTTTCTTCACTGTTTGTTATTTATGCATTGATTACGGGGGAGTTTTTCTCTTTTTGTAATTATTTTGCTAAATGACAATGGGGGAGAAAAATAAAGATCTAACATTTCTTTTGAGAAAATGCAGGACATGAACAACATGAACTATTTTTGATTTTATTTCAAGCTTAAATGTTATATCATTCATAGTTTGTCAATTATCAAAATGGGAAAGATTGTTGGCCCATTGGTCATATGGTCAAACTGATTTTAATAATTGATCAAACTCTATCTGGATATATGAAGCTAGTCAAGATGTATCGGACTCTTGGACATGATCAAGAACAGCTATCTACACAGTTCAAGACCGAAACGATGTTTGTCTGTTCGAGTGTATTTCTTTAAGCAATATATTTTTCATTTTATTGAGTCTAGGAATACGTTGTACACCGAGTCGTACTGGCAAATAGGCTATTCTAAAATATTTTCAAAATACTTTTAAAATATCCTTTGTTTTGAAAAACATTCATTTAGACAAAAGCTTCAAAAAGGTTTTCAAAAAGGTCTTCAAAAATCCTCAAAAACTGATTTTAAAAACCTAAGCTAACCCTGACAGAACTCGGCCAGAGTTTGGCCAGAGTTCGGTTAATGGCCGTTTTGATTTTTGAATTCTCTGGAACTTGGTCCTCCTGCAGTTGCGGATTTGACCGAGATTTCCTCACCGAGTTCTGTCCGAATTCTGTCCGAATTCTGCCAAAATTCTGTCTTTGGAATTCCTATAAATAGAGAAGGATTTCGATCTTTTTAACTCACTCATTCACTTTCAATCTTCTCTCTATCTAAAGCTTTTAGTCTTCCAAAGAGTTTTCTTGCGCTTTAAATTTCAGATCCTAAGCCAATTATAATCCTCTAGTCGATTTGCCAGTGCGGTGCGGTCTAGAAGTTTCTGAGAGATTGTAATCAGAAGGCTTGATTGAAGAATACCTCTTCACAATTGAAGTTAGATGAGTTCTTTGTATCAAAGCTCGCGTTGTAGAAGTTGCAAGGACTTCGTAAGAAAACTTGCGGTTTTGCCAATAGTGGATTCAACTGGTAGCAAGAGTTCTACCGACTGGATTAGTCTTCAACAGAGGGAAACCAGTATACATCGTTGTCTTTGCGTTTGCTTTCTTATCTCTGCCTTTACATTATTTAGTTGTGATTATTATTCTTTGATCTTGCTGCTAACAAATTTTAATTAGCATATTTCCGCTGCCAACTCTATTCACCCCCCTCTAGAGTATTGTGCTTTACGATCTCGTTCCTACATGTAGGACTGAAGTTAGAAAGGATGTGGCAGTTATTTCATATGGGTTAAGGAAATTGCCAGGTTTAGGTATTTGGTTCAATTCTTGAAACCTGACACTTAGT
The DNA here is from genome assembly GCA_029216955.1 of Iris pallida. Taxonomy (NCBI): domain Eukaryota; kingdom Viridiplantae; phylum Streptophyta; class Magnoliopsida; order Asparagales; family Iridaceae; genus Iris; species Iris pallida. The sequence continues at coordinate 8,641,737 of JANAVB010009596.1, read as the reverse complement.
TCTTCCTGGACTGTTAATTGATGAAATTCAGTTGGGAGATTGAATTGATGAAGGAGTGATGTCAGGTTATAGTTACGATGGGAGGATAGCTGAGAAAGGGTTGGCTTGTTCAGTCCTACTTTAAGTTAACTTAATGTGCTCTATTTTCTTTAATAGAATATTGTAGTTAATTAGGAACTATAAGTATCATTAAAATGTTGGCCACTTAAGGATCTTGGCATATGAAGTTTGTGTGGTAATGAAGTTGAGGATAGTTACCTCATATTGTAGGTTATGTATAGATATTGCTTGGTTGTACAATTATAGAGGTTAATAGGACGTACACAAGACATATTTAGTGTAAAATAAGGATTTGGTTTAAGTGACTTTTCTAGATTAGAAATATCTACCTATATTGTCAACTTATCATTTGTAAATTAAAGCAGGAGGATATCCAGCAGTGCATCCCACACTTGATCACCCTAAGCAAGGCAAGTATACTCCTCGGACTTGTTCATTTCTCATGTCTTGTATATTCATTCCTGTATCTTCTTTTTGACACGATGTATCACGGGATTGTCTGGTTTCATGTTTCATGAGTTACTTGTGTCTGGGAGGGAAAATACTACAGATATGTGATCAAATCCTGTTACTATTCATGTGAATAGCTTAGGTCCCGCATCGTGCACGCGGGACCCGAGCCGTACCATTTTTTTTTTTTGAATCTACCCAAGCGGATCACACACTTTGGATGTATTTTAATCTTGCACATTTTAGGATTCCGGTTGTATTTCATGTTCAGGACTCATATTATGTTCCCTGTATTTACTTTCAGTATTTCCTGTTCAGTTTCATGTATTGTTCTCATTTCTCGTACTTTAGATATATTTCCTGTTTCTTGTTCATACCATGATGTTCATGTTCATTTACTTGGATATACTTAGCTCCGCTCCTGACTAGGATATGTTGCAGGTGAGCTGGAGGCTATCTGTGATACTTACTATGGACAGGAGCCTGGAGGCATCTATGAGCCAGTAGATGTGGCCCAGGACCTAGAGGCTGAGGTAGCCTAGACTTTTCTACTTAGCTTTATCTGGACTTGTACTAGAGACATCTTTATAGTTTACGTTGCTGGAATGTAATAATATTTAGATTGTATTTGAGATTCTGGGATTGATATATTGGATGCTGTGATTACTTTCATTCTTATCTTGATTCATAGTTCTCCCTAGACATTGGTACAGCTTACTTTATTGTGTCTAACAATGAAGGCTGGACGTGTCCGACTCGTGTCCGATTATTTGGGAGCGAGTCGTGACAAGCTCCGACGACACAGAGCTCGGCCAAAACTCTGTCTTGGGGCAGAGTTCGGCCAGAACTCTGTGTCTGGCAACCAGCAAGGTTCTGGAACCAGAACACAGAGTTCGGCCAGAACTCTCCCCTGGGGCAAAGTTCGGCCAAAACTCTCCCCTGGGGCAGAGTTTGGCCCGAACGCTGCCCTCCTCTCTCCAGCAGCTCCTCTGGCAGCTCCCGAGTGTCTCCGTCATCTTCGACTAGCCTCATCACCTCTCCGATCTTCTCTGACACACAGACGGCGCTCGTCGCACTCCGGGGTCTTCTCCACATAGGTTGGGAACCCCACCAACTCCAACACTTTTTGGTGTAATATATGTAGTTATTGTTGCTTGTTTCTCTAGTTGGTTCATGTTATTATTATCATTATTACTATCATTCACTGTTATACACCTTCATCACCACATCGTTGTCATATATCTTATTCTTCTAGAGTCTCATAATGGCATTTTACTATATATTATGCTTTTTTCATGTTTAATTTACTCTAATCTTGACTTGATAACTAATATTGTTAGCTTAGAGGAGGACCAATACCCTACACATTACTAGCCTCTCGGGGGTAAGATAGGTGAGGATATGGAGATGGATGCTTTTGGATTGATTCACGAGTTAGACGTTATTAGTTAATCTTGTAGCATTTCTATTATTTATCTAAAAGGTTCGTCCTCGTATTTGAATTATAATGTATTATGGATCTTGTACCTATTTAGATATTCTAGTTAAGTCTTGTTCTCATATATCCCGTATTTTGTTATTGTTATGAATAAGCAAATATAGTAATTACGATTGAAATATTAGGTATATCCTAAATATTACATCGTTCATTCTTCTTCGTATTATTTCACATACTTATCTTGCATGTTTAAATTTTTAGTTGTTTCCATCTTGTTTAAATTTATATTTTGGTAATAAAGTAATACCTTTGAGTTATTAAGAATGCCCGGACTAGACATACACTTAGGGCATCCCAGCGAATCCTACCGTTATGCTCGTATAAAAATTGCATCATGAATTGCATGTCTACTCTATATATCTAGTATGTATGGTTCGTCCTTTGATAAGTCCAATTCTTGCATCATGATAGATAACGATCTCATGCAATATGTAAAAGGTGCAATCCTATAGCCTATATTGGTGAGGTTGTGTGTACTACAAACATCCATCGAAATATGGAACCTGAAGTTTACTGTAACCTCGTGCATTAGATTGGATCCATGTTGGTAGAAGAGGTAGTAACCTTGGTGACATGATTGTGAAAATATGTTCTCCACGGATTTACCTAGACTACGTCCTAATATGCATCTTGATTTGGCCTCTCCCTATTAATTGAAACGTTATTAATATCCTTCATGATTTTCTTAACTCTACCTTCGTTTCAAACCAGTATATATTGCCCGACTTAACTTTATGACATTATTACCTTATTTTTAGTCGTGGTTGGGTTAGATGAAACCCGTAGGTAGAAGTGGGTAGTTAGTGGCTTAAATTATTGTGATACTTGTGTAGTTAGAGTGGATGAAAAAGTGTATATATAACTCATAATTTTGGAATAATGATTCTCATAAATAAGTAGATCTATATTTTTTATGAGATACTATTAATGTGCAATTTAGGTAAATGTACTAGGAATTAAAGGAAACACATCTCATAAATGCTTTTATTCTGCCGTAGGATTTCACCATTATATATAACTCATAATTTTGGAATAATGATGTCGAAGAGCAATTTTTCAACCGAAAGAAGACAAGTAGAGAGACATCGAGGTACATTAGTTTTCCTATGTCATTACTTTTTCCATATTTTCTAATATCTTTAATTTATTAACAAACTCCATTTATTTTTCTCTTAAGAGAAAACGAAATTAAGTGTTACAAGAAATATTATAAAATTCTTATTTTTAATTAATGTATAAACTATTTAGGTATTGTTTTACATCTAAACATATACATATAGTAAAAACAGACTTTCTTGTTCAACTTTTAAAAAATTATTTAACATTATTCCCTTTAATTTTATATATAGTTATCAATTATATATCTTTGAACTCATTTTTAACCTATTTAACAAATTAACTCGACAATATTTATGTAGCAAACTAGCATTGATAGTTGAAAATACATTCGTTTAATTGTTTTAAAATCATTTTAATATCACTAACCATGTCAAGGATCAGTGTTCAATTGAGTAGAAAAGTTCTAAAAATATTTTACATATACTATAGTCAAACTACCATTTTATTCATGCATTATTGTTTGTTTGTTGTCATGTAACTTGTAGATATTTTGTTTTAGGTAAAGGAAACTTCAAGTTCAAAGATGGCTAGCTTTAGTGTATGGATGATTCTGGCACTACTGTTGTTGGGTTCAACCTTTTTTGCAGAAGCTAAGTCCATTGGATATGGTCCTATAGGGAAAGATCTTCCTACGTGTGAAAAGGGACAAACACAAAATTGTAGACCTGCAGAGAACAGTGGTAGTCATGGCAGTGGATGCAGTAAAATAGTGCACTGCAGGAATGGACCACCAGCAGCAAATAAGATGTCGTCGACTTAGTTATTACTATAGCCATCCATCTTCAAAATTAGCTTTAATTTGTTACTTTGAATAATTACCATATCAACTTTAGAAATCTAGAAAATACATATTCATTGTTTGCCCAAACAATGGATGTGTTGGTTCTATTTTTTTAATGTATCTATTATTGACATGCAATTTCTAATAAATATGGATGGCTAAGCGATTTGTTTTTGAGTTACAAGCTCCTTATATAGATGTATATAAACTAAATTGATAAAATACTTGAACTCAATCGGTAGCTCTTTATGTTGGAGCACCTGTCGCTACTAACAAATACCACAACCGCTACGACCCTGATACAAAATTGCTGCTGTCGTCAAAGATCCACCACCGCTTGTGCCATCCCGCCTCTACCCGAACACAAGGTCTCCCTCAACGTTCGATCGAGCCAGCCTCCGGCTCTATTCCATCGGCCACCATCTTTTCAGCCCCACGAGAACCCTATCACGTTGCTTGAGACCGCCCCGTGGAGTACTATGTCAACGTTCATCATCCAACTCTACATGACCAGCCTCCCATTGATCCAATAATGCACCATCGATCATCCAAACCACCACTCGATCGCATTGTGCCCATACCCAGATCTGGCCTCTCCCTCCACTATCGGCCTCCAGAGTAGCACTGACGATCCTTCGTCGAGCGTCGCCACCTTGACCAAACCGATCATGCTGAGCCTCTACCGTAGCATGGCCTCACCTCGATGGCTGTGTCCTGAAGACACGTGGGAACCATCCCATCGACAAGCACCACCTAACGTCGCCTAGAGTCATGTGAAAGCCATATCGATATATTTTCTTCTGATCTCTATTTCTCTTATTCTTGATTTTTATAACACTCAAGTCCCAAAATATGTAGGACCAAGGTACAATCACTGTTTAGTAAATCAGATGGGTACTGATCAAATGGAAGATTAGTATGGTCCAATCCTATTCAGGACTAATACCTTGTAGGACTGAAGTTAGAAAGGATGTGGCAGTTATTTCATATGGATTATAAAGGAAATTGCCAGGTTTAGGTATTTGGTTCAATTCTTGAAACCTGACACTTAGTTCTTCCTGGACTGTTAATTGATAAAATTCAGTTGGAAGATTGAATTGATGAAGGAGTGATGTCAGGTTATGGTTAGGATGGGAGGATAGCTGAGAAAGGGTTGGCTTGTTCAGTCCTACTTTAAGTTAACTTAATGTGCTCTATTTTCTTTAATAGAATATTTTAGTTAATTAGGAACTATAAGTATCATTAAAATGTTAGCCACTTAAGGATCTTGGAATATGAAGTTTGTGTGGTAATGAAGTTGAGGATAGTTATCTCATATTGTAGGTCATGCATAGATTTTGCTTGGTTGTACAATTGTGGAGGTTAATAGGATATATACAAGATAGATTTAGTGTAAAATAAGGATTTTGTTTAAGTAACTTTTTTAGATTAGAAATATCTACCTATATTATCAACTTATCATTTGTAAATTAAAACAGGAGGATATCTAGCAGTGCATCCCACACTTGATCACCCTAAGCAAGGCAAGTATACTCCTCGGACTTGTTCATTTCTCATGTCTTGTATATTCATTCATGTATCTCCTTATTGACACGATGTATCACGGGATTGTCTGGTTTCATGTTTCATGAGTTACTTGTGTCTGGGAGGGAAAATACTACAGATATGTGATCAAACCCTGTTACTAATCATGTGAATAGCTTAGGTCCCGCATCGTACACACGGGACCAGAGCCGTACCATTTCATGTTAATTGAATCTACCCAAGAGGATCACACACTCTGGATGTATTTCAATCTTGCACATTTCAGGATTCAAGTTGTATTTCATGTTCAGGTTGTATTTCATGTTCAGGACTCATATTATGTTCCCTGTATTTACTTTCAGTATTTTCTGTTCAGTTTCATGTCTTATTCTCATTTCTCGTACTTTAGATATATTTTCTATTTTTTGTTCATACCATGATGTTCATGTTCATTTCCTTGGATATACTTAGCTTTGCTCTTGACTAGGATATGTTGCAGGTGAGCTGGACGCTATCTGTGATACTTACTATGGGCAGCAGCCTGGAGGCACCTATGAGCCAGTAGATGTGGCCCAGGACCTAGAGGCTGAGGAAGCCTAGACTTTTCTACTTAGCTTTATCTGGACTTGTACTAGAGACATCTTTATAGTTTACATTACTGGAATGTAATAACATTTAGATTGTATTTGAGATTCTAGGATTGATATATTAGATGCTGTGATTACTTTTATTCTTATCTTGATTCATAGTTCTCCCTATATATTGGTACAGCTTACTTCATTGTGTCTAACAATGAAGGCTGGGCGTGTCCGACTCGTGTCTGATTATTCGGGAGCGGGTCGTGACAAACTCCGACGATACAGAGCTCGGCCAGAACTCTGTCCTGGGGCATAGTTCGGCCAGAACTCTGTGTCTGGCAACCAGCAATGTTCTGGAACCAGGACACAGAGTTCGGCCAGAACTCTCCCCTGGGGCAGAGTTCGGCCCGAACTATGCCCCCTCTCTCCAGCAGCTCCTCTGGCCGCTCTCGAGTGTCTCCGTCATCTCCGACTGGCCTCGTCACCTCCCCGATCTTCTCTGACACACAAACGGCGCTCGTCGCACTCCGGGGTCTTCTCCACATAGGCTGGGAACCCCATCCACTCCAACACTTTTTGGTGTAATATATGTAGTTATTGTTACTTGTTTCTCTAGTTGGTTCATGTTATTATTATCATTATTACTATCATTCACTGTTATACACCTTCATCACCACATCGTTGTCATATATCTTATTCCTCTAGAGTCTCATAATGGCATTTTACTATATATTATGCTGTTTTTTATGTTTAATTTACTCCAATCTTGACTTGATAACTAATATTGTTAGCTTAGAGGAGGACCAATACCCTACACATTACTGGCCTCTCGGGGGTAAGATAGGTGAGGATATGGAGATGGATGCTTTTGGATTGATTCACGAGTTAGACGTTATTAGTTAATCTTGTAGCACTTCTATTATTTATCTAACAGGTTCGTCCTCGTATTTGGATTATAATGTATTATGGATCTTGTACCTATTTAGATATTCTAGTTATGTCTTGTTCTCATATATCCAGTATTTAGTTATTGTTATGAATAAGCAAATATAGTAATTACGATTGAAATATTAGGTATATCCTAAATATTACATCGTTCATTCTTCTTCGTATTATTTCACATACTTATCTTGCATGTTTAAATTTTTAGTCTTTTCCATCTTGCTTAAATTTATATTTTGGTAAGAAGGTAATACCTTTGAGTTATTAAGAATGCCCGAACTAGACATACACTTAGGGCATCCTAGCGAATCCTACCGTTATGCTCGTATAAAAATTGCATAATGAATTGCATGTCCACTCTATATATCTAGTATGTATGGTTCATCCTTTGATAAGTCCAATTCTTGCATCATGATAGATAACGATCTCATGCAATATGTAAAAGGTGCAATCCTATAGCCTATATTGGTGAGGTTGTGCGTACTACAAACATCCATCGAAATATAGAACCTGAAGTTTACTGTAACCTCGTGCATTGGATTGGAACCATGTTGGTAGAAGAGGTAGTAACCTTGGTGACATGATTGTGAAAATATGTTTTCCATGGATTTACCTAGACTACGTCCTAATATGCATCTTGATTTGGCCTCTCCCTATTAATTGAAACGTTATTAATATCCTTCATGAGTTTCTTAACTCTACCCTTGTTTCAAACCAGTATATATTGCCTGACATATCTTTATGACATTATTACCTTATTTTTAGTCGTGGTTGGGTTAGATGAAACCCGTAGGTAGAAGTGGGTAGTTAGTGGCTTAAATTATTGCGATACTTGTGTAGTTAGAGTGGATGAAAAAGTGTATATATTTATATATATATATATATATATATATATATATATATATATATATATATATATATATATTATAAGACATTATTTGACTTATGTTTAAATTAAATTGACTATTCATACGGACAGTGACCTATCGTGGATGATAATTAGTTGGAACGGAAGGAAGTACACTTCTAATAGAATGACCTTAAGATAATGATCTATTTAATAGAAACATCCTTGGGGATAGTAATGGGTACGATTGCATGAGGTTTCATCCACAAAGTAATCTTGACTTCACATGGAAGTCACCATTTGTGGGTATAGGTTATTTTGAAAAAGAAAGTGCTATATGATGTAAATAACAATCATGATTATTCGAACTAGTTCAGAATTAGTCTCAAAATGAACCTAATACACAAATCATGATGCCATAATCTCCAGGATTGAATAAAATTTCGGATAGCTAAATTTATCCATCAATCTTCAAAATATACATAACTTTCAATTAACAAATTAGGTTTTTGTCAACTCTTGGTTTAACATATCATATTCATTTAAGTAGTTTTCTAAGAAAATACTCAAGTGAGTTAAGTCTACTCATCAATTGTCCATGCAATTAAACGTATTCCATAACAACCAAATAAATTGTACAAAAAGTAACTGCAAAATGTATATGTTAGACTGGAAATTAATATTAAATTGATGCCAACAAAGGGGATCCATGTGAACTTTATTCTGAAGGAGTAAGATAATTAGTAATTGGACCATATTGGACCATATTTTTAACAAATGATTGGAACCGACAATAAAATAGAATAAAAACCTGATATAATGGTTTCATTGGGTCTTGTACATTTTGATCCCCACAACGGAATATATTTGGATCGATGCAAAAGATCTTACAATATGAATATCTTGATCTATATTCATTCCAATAAATAGATGAATGCATATATCAGATTCTCATAAATAAGTAGATCTATATTTTTTATGAGATACTTTTAATGTGCAATTTAGGTAAATGTACCAGGAATTAAAGGAAACGCATCTCATAAATGCTTTTATTCTACCATAGGATTTCACCATTATATATAACTCATTATTTTGGAATAATGAAGTCGAAGAGCAATTTTTCTACAGAAAGAAGACAAGTAGAGAGACATCGAGGTACATTAGTTTTCCTATGTCATTACTTTTTCCATATTTTCTACTATCTTTAATTTATTAACAAACTCCATTTATTTTTCTCTTAAGAGAAAACGAAATTAAGTGTTACAAGAAATATTATAAAATTCTTATTTTTAATTAATGTATAAACTATTTAGGTATTGTTTTACATCTAAACATATACATATAGTAAAATCAGACTTTCTTGTTCAACTTTTAAAAAATTATTTAACATTATTCCCTTTAATTTTATATATAGTTATCAATTGTATATCTTTGAACTCATTTTTAACCTATTTAACCAATTAACTCGACAATATTTATGTAGCAAACTAGCATTGATAGTTGAAAATACATTCGTTTAATTGTTTTAAAATCATTTAAATATCACTAACCATGTCAAGGATCAGTGTTCAATTGAGTAGAAAAGTTCTAAAAATATTTTACATATACTATAGTCAAACTACCATTTTATTCATGCATTGTTGTTTGTTTGTTGTCTTGTAACTTGTAGATATTTTGTTTTAGGTAAAGGAAACTTCAAGTTCAAAGATGGCTAGCTTTAGTGTATGGATGATTCTGGCACTACTGTTGTTGGGTTCAACCTTTTTTGCAGAAGCTAAGTCCATTGGATATGGTCCTATAGGGAAAGATCTTCCTACGTGTGAAAAGGGACAAACACAAAATTGTAGACCTGCAGAGAACAGTGGTAGTCATGGCAGTGGATGCAGTAAAATAGCGCACTGCAGGAATGGACCACCAGCAGCAAATAAGATGTCGTCGACTTAGTTATTACTATAGCCATCCATCTTCAAAATTAGCTTTAATTTGTTACTTTGAATAATTACCATATCAACTTTAGAAATCTAGAAAATACATATTCATTGTTTGCCCAAACAATGGATGCGTTGGTTCTATTTTTTTAATGTATCTATTATTGACATGCAATTTCTAATAAATATGGATGGCTAAGCGATTTGTTTTTGAGTTACAAGCTCCTTATATAGATGTATATAAACTAAATTGATAAAATACTTGAACTCAACCGGTAGCTCTTTATGTTGGAGCACCTGTCACTACCAACAAATACCACGACCGCTACGACCCTGATACAAAATTGCTGCTGTCGTCAAAGCGCCACCACCGCTTGCGCCATCCCGCCTCTACCCGAACACAAGGTCTCCCTCAACACTCGATCGAGCCAGCCTCCGGCTCTATTACATCGGCCACCATCTTTCCAGCCCCACGAGAACCCTATCACGTTGCTTGAGACCGCCCTGTGTAGTACTATGTCAACATTCATCATCCAACTCTACACGACCAGCCTCCCATTGATCCAATAATGCACCATCGATCATCCAAACCACCACTCGATCGCATTATGCCTATACCCAGATCTGGCCTCTCCCTCCTCCATCGGCCTCCAGAGTAGCACTGACGATCCTTCGTCGAGCGTCGCCACCTTGACCAAACCGATCATGTTGAGCCTCTACCATAGCGTGGCCTCACCTCAGTGGCTGTGTCCAGAAGACACGCGGGAACCATCCCATCGGCAAGCACCACCTAACGTTGCCTAGAGTCATGTGAAAGCCATATCGATATATTTTCTTCTGATCTCTATTTCTCTCATTCTTGATTTTTATAACACTCAAGTCCCAAAATATGTGGGACCAAGGTACATAAATATGGCAGCTACTATCAAGTAGACTCCAATCCAACTTGAATACGTATAAGATGTCTAGATGTTCAGTCTAATTATAACTAGCAATTCCAACTATATCTCAATCCACAAAATAGTAACATGAATAGTAAATCAAGTGCACAATAGTTGATCAGACCCTAATACATTACTTCTAGAATAGATAAATGTATTAGAGTGGATCCAAAATAAGACGTATATCATGAACAAGCTAGAAGAAAGATGAAGCTTGTAAAATACTAGGCTATAATAGCAGTATGAGTCAATTTAGGACAAAAATATAAAATAAGGACGAATATGATGATATTACCAACTAAATATACCTGATATTCTAGAGAAAAAACCACCAACCACCCTTATTCTAGCAGCTCATCAAAACTTGAAAAGACTACCAGGTCCTCAAGGGACATAGCAAAATACATAATAACATGCCGAATATAATAGTAAATAACATGCATGAAAAGATAAAAAAAAATATACACAACGGAATAACTAAGACACAAGAATACTAAGCAACACTGAACTAAGACAATGGCTTGCTATACTAGATATGGCTAAAAATAAGTCAGGTAAAACCTATAGACTGTGGTTAAGGCAAGCTGTAACACTCCAGCCCTAAAATAAACAGAATCAGAATACATAAAATGCCAGCTACTTATCAAGTAGGCTTTAGGCCTACTCGAATATGTATAAGCTGTCTAGAGGTCCAGTCTAATTATAACTAGTAAGTCCAACAATATCTCAATCCATAAAATAGTAACATGAATAAAGAACCATGTGCATAATAGTTGATTAGACCATAATACATTGATTCTATAACAGATAAATGTATTAGAGTGGATCCCCAATAACACATTTATCATGATCAAGCAAGAAAAAGATAAAGCCTGTAAAATACTAGGCTATAATAACAGCATGAGTCAATTTTGGACAAAATATAAAATATGGAAGAATATGATGACAATATCAACTAATTATACATGACATCCCGGAGAAACAACCACCAACTATCCTTCTATACTAGCAGCTCAACCAAATCTGGAGAGATCACCAAATCCTCGCGGGACTAGCAAGATACATAATATACATGCTATAATAGTAAACGCACATGCAACTGAAAGGAAAAGAAATAACACAACAAAGGAATGACATCTTAAAGGGTGGCATGCTGTAGAGAAGTATGGTACTAGACTTGGCTAACAATCAATCAAATAAATCCTCTAGACTGTAGTACAATGCAAGATACTCTCAATCTATAGTATATCTCAATTGTAGTTCAATGCCAGTAACTCTAAATCGAGAATGGTCAAGTAGCCAATACTAGGATCAATCTCCTCTCCTAAAGGAATACAAGGGTCAAATAAAATCCTATAACTGTAGTACAATGCAAGATACTCCCAATCTATAGTATATCTCAATTGTACTTCAATGCAAGTAACTCCAAATTGAGAATGGTCAAGTAGCCAATCCTAGTATCAATCCCCTCTCCTAGAGGAATACAAGGGTAAAGTAAAATCCTATAGACTATAGTACAATACAAGATACTTCCCATCTATAGTATATCTCAATTGTAGTTCAATGCAAGTAACTCCCAATCAAGAATGGTCAATTCATGTCAATTCAGGTCTAGGTCAATCAATCATTGTCTGGTCAAGTCAAGGAATTATGGCATAGAACTGGCAACTCTATCACAAGACACGGGTGAATACGAAAAAGACAAATAAACAAACAATAAAAATAACTAATATCCTATACATGCAAGTAAATCTAAAAAATAGGTAAAGCAGTAGATGATAAACCAAGTATGAATATGAGAAGCATGTAACCACATGACAAAAAGAAATATGATAGAAAAAGAAACATATAAATATTGCATAAGTTGGCAAGGTATACTTGCATGTAGTCCCCAAAGATGTGCACAACGGTCCAACTTCGGTATCCTCGGTTACACCGTCACGAACTCCTAAAATAAATCAATCTACCAAATAAATGACACGTCGATGTCATACTCACACTATTTTTATAACTATACCATATATGGCCTTAACTCAATATATTCTAAATAAACTAGTACTTAACCATATTTATAGACCAGTAATATATATATATATATATATATATATATATATATATATATATATATATATATATTTATATATATATATATATTCACATTAACTACTCGACTCAATCTAACATATATATCATTAAATCTTCCCACTAAAGTAATATTAAGTAACATAAAATATCATATTTAATTCTAGAAAATAGTTAAAAATATTTTATAATAATATTAAGATTATTCTATTTATAGAAAAGTAGGTATCAATGTCTAATATTGATCCGTCATCAATATTCATTGACTTGGTTCATAGTTTTGTTCCCAAAACAATAATTTTTTTAACATATTTGATTATAAATAAATATTGATAAATAGGTAAAAATATGTTTTTCATATCAAAATATGCACAATAATTAATTTAGATAAGTCGCATTATGTTCCAAGTCGATTAGACACAAAGATATATCCAATATTTTTCAGTGACCCGATAACAACACCACATGTTCGGATTTTATTAAAATATCAAGTCTCAATTAGTTGTCGAAAAAATATATGTCAAGCAAAAGCTTATGATGTCTAGAGTCTTGCTAAAAGTACGATAGGGTCAAAGTGGTCCGCAAGTTGCCAAAAACTCGAATCACGAAAGATTTTGTTCAATCTGGACACTCGGTAACAAGACAGACGCCACGGACAAACCGTTTGGAACTATGAAGATGGCTAATTGGACATGAAAATAGACATATAAATATTTCCATTAGTTTTTGTTTCATAAGAAGATGTCAAAAGTACACGAAACCCTAATTGCAAAATGGCGTATCTGCTAGAACGAATTCAGACTTGGAATCCAATTTTGGGTCACTTCTAAAATCCGCAACTCCTCACAAAGTTGCCTTGGCTCCTCCGAAACTGACTAGGATGTTAGAGGATCATCTTATGGCTTTAAATAAATTGGTAGAAGGTTTGAAGAATTTGGTTTGAGTAAATTGTTTGGTCGGCCAACAGAAAGTTACGTGCATTGGATTCTCTTTTGGGTGCACTTGGATTTCTAAAAATATATTTAAAAAACATACAGAAGTAGAAAGAGAGAAGAGGTTTACATGACAATAAGGTCTTGGGAAGGATGTAAGCTTGGTTTGGTCGGATTTAGAGGAGATTTGATAGTTTAAATCAAAGGTGTATCTCACAGAAATTTGATTGGGTCCAAATTTGATTGTTAGTTTAAATCAAAGGTGTATCTCATTTCACTCAACTTTACATTTGAGAATGAAATCAACCGATCCTTCTCCTTGGCAAGATGTTCTGCTGCGGGTTGTGGATCTCCTCATTCAAAGAAGCTTTAATTTTGATGACAAACTCCTTCAGACGACTAAGACTCGTCAAATTAGCTCCAGACAGAGCAGTTCATGCTCGTGCATCTTGCTGGTAGTGTTCTTCTTCGAAATAGTACCGAAAACCAAAATATTGAGTGCCGGGTTTAGGATTTGTAAACCCCCTCACCCAAATTGGATATGTTGATGTGTATTTTATATTTGTTGTATTTATTTTAGCAAATTTAAACTCATTTTATGCATTAGGACACTTCACCGTAGCTCGGCCTTTAGTTTTGTAGGATGACACCAATTCTTACAACGCCCTTCGTAGGAAGTAGCCTACACGAGGCATACTACTTACAGACCCTTGCATGACACAAATATTATTTATTTTATGTTTTTTATATATTAAAATATAAACCATAGTTCATCCACTTTTAAATTTATTTATCTATTTATTTATTGATTTCTAGTTTGCATTTAATTCCAACTCTTCCTAAATTTTGATTAATTATTGCCCACCTATTTAGAGCCCAATCTTGCCATATTAGACAACCCCCTTGCATGTGAATTTGTATGCATTAAATATTTCCTTTCAATCAATCTCATTTAAATCCCTTCTAATCATGATCAAATTTTTGCATCTTGCACTTATGAGAAAATCTTACAATATTAGGAAACCTTCTTCCATGCAAAATATTTCATGCAGTCTCTCCCAATCAATTTCTAAATTGCCATAAATTAATGTATTCCACTTTTAAATCCCTTTGTATGCCAACTAGCATGCAAATATTTCTCCAATCACATCCAATTTAAATCTCTAATTGGATTTTCACCTTAGAATATAAGCTTTGACTTACGTTTCATTAATTAGGAAACCAAAACTAATCCTATTTCTACCAAGCCCCCCCATGGGTTGTCAAAACCTATTTTTTTTATTAGGATTGGCCACCCCCTCTATCTATAATATATATAACCCATATATATATATATATATATATATATATATATATATATATATATATATATATATATATATATATATAAAAAAATATATATATATATATGGGTTATATATATTATAGATAGAGGGGGTTATATATATATATATATATATATATATATGGGTTATAAAAAAAATATAAACCAAACCCTAATCAAATATCTCTCTCCCTCTCTCCACCCTTGCACCCGTGCCAACCGCCGGACACCCCTAAAGCCTCCGGCCGAACCCCCTATTTCTTTCTCTCCTATTTTAAAGGTATTCTCTCTCTCCTCCAATCTCTTTGATATATATATATATACTCTCTCTCCTCCAATCTATTTTAAAGGTATTCTCTCTCCTCCAATCTCTTTGATATATATATATATATATATATATATATATATATATATATTTATTTATATATATATATATATATATATATATATATATATATATATATATATATATATATATATATATATATATATATGCGTGAGTTTTACTTCATCTTCAACCTCTCACCATGCACCATTAATGAAAGCTTGGAAACCATGAACCCATTGTTGTGCCAAACTCTAATATGGCTGTAACATTGTTTATATCCTGCAAGTTTATGATCAAACTGACGTATATGTTATTCTTTTCTCTTTTTAATTTCTATTTTTTATATTAATAGAGATTTGGGTGTGCCTTGAACAAATCCAAATTTGAAAGCTTCTAGTTAGGTTTTATGTTCTTAAACCTCTGTATTGGGGTACCTATTTGAAATCCTAGAACCCATGATTAAATCTTTTCTTATTTTGTGATCATATAAAATAGATATATATTAATTACTGATTTTAAATTATTATTCCAGATTTAATTATGAATTTATAAAACTAGTTTTGGTTATGGTAATGTCAAGTTTTGGTAGAAAATTTGTATACAAGTCGATGCCAACTTGGTAGCCATGAATCCTAGTTGTTTGTTATGATTAAAACTATATATTTTGATACATAAAATTATTTATTTTTGAATTTATAAAATATGTTCAGATTTTAAAACTATATTTTCAGAATATTTTGGATGTATAAAACATGGATATTTCCAACTATTTGACCTAATTTTGCGAAAACTTGAGTCCGACCATTTCAAACCTAAACCCCGACCCAAACCCAATAATTTGAACATCAAAAATATTATTTTTCCTATTTTATTCTGATTTATTTTAGAATTAATTTTATTGCTAAATATTGGATTTTATGACTAGCCAACAACCCGGAACGATCTTATATAGGTGGTGAATTTTACTAATTATCCTAGAATTAACATGGTTTGTTTAGTAATTGTTTTACTGTAGTTTTTGGTGTAGTTTGGTAACTAGTTTGTTTTGGTCTGGTTGTTTGATAGTGTAGTCAACCTAGTAATTAATAACAAGATAATAACTCAAGGGAATTAGTCAAGTAGAGCCTAATTAGTTTTACCTTAACTATGTAGGTGTTCGCGACGCTTCACTCTAGGACGCCGGAGCGGCTTCCGTTGGCTTACAGTTGGAATTGGAAGACAAGTATGCCTTGCTAAAATTTCTGCAGTTACATTTATATATAGTCAGTTTTGTTAGCTAGGAACGTGCGTTTAAGCTTACTTGTGTGCAAATTGACTTTGAGTCGATATGTCATGTGAGTCCGTGACCTAAGGGTTAGCCGACTTGACCCATATATTTGAAGGTACATGGTTATCTTCGGGTATAGACACAGATCTGACACATTTTCTGTCTTGTGAGCTGACTGCATTTGAGGATGTCGATTAGCGTGGTGACTGGCCATCAGTGTGTATTATCACGTCACGAATAGTTATAGAGGACTAGAGTTAGCTTGGTAGCTTTTAGTCGACTTGCATGTTCTCGTCACATTTGGACAATATATTTGGAGGGGACCATTGTCAAGTAAGCGTATGGACATTTCACCTTTCTTCTTTATATGGTCCTACGCACTTTCGAGCGATCTTGGGGATGTCTGAATTCATTACCCCTATCCATGCACCCTAGTGATGACTCGAGTGCATATTCACACAGATGGTTAGCTTACACAGTTATATATCTGTTTACTATTTTACATTCAACATGCTATTATGTATACTTGTATATCCCTTGAGGACCTGGCTCTTTTCAGATCCATATGAGCACTTGTATCCTATGGACTACAGAGTTGGAGCTGCTACCTATGAGGATCAAGATGTTGATCCCCTGGAGTATCCTTGATGCGTTGGAGACTTTCTGCTTAGTTTTGTTGCCTCTATCTAGCTAGCTGGCATCCCATCAGTTTTTCTTTATTGTTTAGAGACTTCTCTTATTTTATTACATTTTATCTATGGATATTTCTCCACATGACTCTGAATTGCATCTGTAGATTTTGAAATGTTACTTATATTTCATTCAGTTCCTTTATTGTGATTTTATCTATGGATGAGACTGGATAACATGCATGTGTTATTGTATAGCTTGTTTATATTACAGCAAACTACGTCTGGTTAGGATCCTTATTGATGCTCTATACTTGTTCGTACAGTAGACATGTATTCGCATACCTGGTCCTACATAGTTCGGGATTGGGCGTGACATATTTTTTAGTCAGTTCCTTCATTATGATTTCATTTGTGGATGAGACTAGATAACATGCAGGTGTTGTTGTATAAATTATTTATATTATAGCGAACTACGTCTGGTTAGGCTCCTTATTGGTGCTCTATACTTGTTCGTATAGCTGGCATGTATTCGTGTACCTGGTCCTACGTAGTTCGTGACTGGGGCGTGATATGTTTTTCAGTCAGTTCCTCATTATGATTTTATCTGTGGATGAGACTAGATAACATGCTTGTGTTGTTATATAGATGGTTTATATTACAGAGAACTACGTCTGGTTAGACTCCTTATTGGTGCTCTATACTTGTTCGTACAGCTGGCATGTATTCGTGTACCTGGTCCTACGTAGTTCAGGACTAGGGCATAACAGGAATGATGTGCACAAACCTCGTTATGCTGGAAGAGCATCAGGGCGGTAGGTGATGCGCCTTTGCTGAGACGAGGAAGTGATTTGCTCGTTGACAAGGAAGTGATTCGCTCATAATGAAGAGATGCACCTATGCCGAGACACGAAAGTGATGCGCCTATCCGTGGACTTTGGACTCGGTTGTAGTGAACTTTGATGTAATAAAAAAATCATGTAATATATTTTCATATCAATAAAAAACATTTTTTCATGCGCTTTCCTATACTGTCTCTGTATGATGCGCTGACATTTGTCTGTGTCCTCGGCGTATGTTGTTCATGGCGCATAAGTATCTTGGCCTCTTGATGCGTCTGAAATTTTATGCTTCTATAAGACCCTCTTCGATGTTTTTAAAATATTAGACAAGTTTTGGAATACTTTGAACAAGAAGCATGGGTAGTAGAAACTTTAGGCGCATGCTTGTTTGCAAAAAAAAAATGTTCCTTTACAAACTAGAAAAAAGAAAGTACAATTGTACAGTTGATTTTTAGGAAAGTACAACTATAAGAATCTGATTAGAAGACGATCACTTTATCCCTTGGATGATACGATGTCGAAGAACAAAGCCTTTGAAGAGTGCTACAGCAAATGCCCAGGAGATTATAATCATTACTGATGCTTTGCAAGTGATTTGAAACTCTATTTATAGAGTTCTAAAGATAAATGTTAAGTAGTTATCCTGATTGGCGCACACTGCTGAGTGGCGCCATTCATCCCTTAGCGCGAAAGATTAGTTTAACTGTTTGGACGTGAGGCATGTTGTGATTGATATACGCTTGGTCATGGGCAGTATCACGTACACGTTCTTCGAGATTAGTGGCATGTATGCCACGTAATCTAACTGCTTCAGGATGATTTGATCAAATGATGCCAATTGCTAGGTAGAACCTGGCGCTACTTGTTGAGTGGCGCCACTGACTAGTATAATACTAATGATCAACTCACGCCAATTGCAGATGGCACGAGACAGCTGTTTGTCATTAATGGAAGAGCTGACATGTCTGACCAAATCTCCTCGAGCGCCACGCGCTCGAGATTCGAACAGATTTTTCTCGACTGTCGTGCTGTCAGTCATGATGATAACTATTTAGCTTCTCCAAGAAGATGGCCACGTGATAGGTAGCGCCACTTGATGTATGGCACCATCTGATAGCTTGCGCCACTTGAAGATCTGAATGCCGGTGCTTCTTATGAGTAGCACAAGATGCTGAGTGTATTTTTTAGGCTTCTACAAGTCCCCATCAAAGTTTTCAAATTTGAAAAGTTTCAAAATTTGAAATACTTTGAATAAGAAGTAGTTGGTTTAGAGCAGTATCATAACCGGTCCGGAGGCTAATATCTCAGATAAGGCCTCTGAGATCGAGTTTAGTAACTAGAAACCGAGTCACCTCCCAGTATATAGCAGCACCGGGGAGATTTTGGAAGGGGAAGAGGACCAACAGGAGTCGTCCGATGGAAATTTTGTTCGAGAGAGAACTGAAAAAGAGGATACTCAACACCTTGAACCGGAATCCCACAACAAACCCTAACTCCGAAGCAGACATACACGCAGATCTCCTGGCTAACATAGGTCAAGAACCAGTTTCCAGGCTTGAGCAAACGATTGACGTAGGCTTCGCTTGCCGGAATAACTATTTTGTTTCCTTGGCCAAGATAGAAGGAGAGGTTTACCTGTACCCTACTGCTGACCCAGTCGACCACAGTAAGGAAATATGCCCCAAGGTGACTGGAAAGGCTGACTCCACCATCAAAAATCTAACAAAAGAAGTGCTAAAGATGTTATGCCCATGATCACTCGATCAGTCGCGAAACTCACCAACTCCTCCTCCCCGACCCCTTAATGGTTAACGTCCTTTCGTGGAATGTCCGGGGCCTCGCGAACAAACCTACCTTGAGAAGATTAAAATGTCTCAAGTGAGTTCACAAAATTGATATTCTGGTGATCATTAAACCCAAAATCCCTTAAAAGAAACTCAAATCTATCCAGTTGCAGTTGGACTTCCCCTCTGCTATTGTCGGCTGCCATGACATCTGGATCCTTCTCACGGCTGACGTAAAACATGGCATCATTCATGACTCAAAGCAAGCTCTCTCGTTGTGGTTGGAAACCCCTTGCTCCAGTCTCGGTCTCTTTTGTCCGCCGTTCACTGGAGCTGCGATATTACCGAGCACAAACTGCTTTGGGATTCTCAGATTGTGTCACGACCCGCACCCGGTTTTCGGATGCGAGCTCGTGAGCAAGCCAGCTATATATCGAGTGGACTCCAGCCCGACTCGAGTACGTATAAGCTGTTCAGCATAGGGTATCATGTCTAATCTAAACTATATCTTAATCCACAGGAATTATATAAACAAGAATGAACAAGTATGGGTCATGGTCTGCAGCCCATTAGCATATTGTTCGATTAGACTCTAAGAATGATATGAGTCTATAGATAAGCAGAGTATATCATGGTACTGAGTATAAAGCACGAGAGGATAATAAAGAAATATCACAAGCAAATACCTGTATCATGCATCGCAATCCTCTACCATCCCGCTCTGCTAACTAACTCCATACAATCTCTAAATCTGAAGAGATCATCAGGTCCTCAGAGGACTAGCAAGATACATAAAACATGTCTATCTAACAGTTTAATCATCAATAATATATACATGGTATAAACAGGAACTAGACAGGAAACTGACATGTGGCTATTGACAGGTAACTATGAACACGGACATGGGATCAAGTATGCATAAATG
Source organism: Iris pallida (assembly GCA_029216955.1). NCBI lineage: Eukaryota > Viridiplantae > Streptophyta > Magnoliopsida > Asparagales > Iridaceae > Iris > Iris pallida. The sequence goes on along the minus strand of JANAVB010009596.1, from coordinate 8,620,956 downwards.
AACTGCTGGAAGATCAATGGAATACCAACCTTCGCCCCGAATGTGGACTCGCAGGACAATTTTAAGACAAGTCACCCTTGTCCCGTGTGTGGACTCGCAGGTGCAAACGGACAACCCTTGCCCCGTGTGTGGACTCGCAGGTTGTGGAAAAGACAAAGGAATAATAGTTCACTCACACATATTTGCAGACACAACTCAGTCAAGATACACGTGTCACGACCCGCACCCTAGAGTAAGGGCACGAGAAGTGGGTTCATCCAGTCTACGCCGCAGTGTCGGCGATAGAACGCTGTCCTAGGTCAATCATCTAACAATATAAGGTACCTGTACAGTATATACACTCGGAATGGAGGTGACATAGCAGAATACAGTTTCAATCACATCTAAAGGTAGAATATAGCACGAGGGAAAAGATAGAGAGATCCTCAACTGAGGTTCAACAAATATGAAATAACATAAGTATCATCCTCTCTAAAATATACAACTCTGAAATCAAGGACAACAACTAACATGAAAAGAAGAACAGTCTAAGCTATCTACACTAGGCAAGGTATCGTCTTCAGCAGCTGCCTGAACCTCCCCAGGGGTCCAGGTCACGAGTGGCATCTAGGCAAGCTCCAAGGTAAGGGGTGCAGGGTTCCTCATCATCCTCTGTAAAATTTTCAACAGGTCTAGTCAGGACGGGAGCGAGAACAATACATCTCACGCAGATCATAACATGTTAGAAAATATAAACATGCAAGAGAGTACAATAAGTAAAACTGAAAAAAAGTACATGATGTAAACAGGAGGAGAGAACTGTAATAGAAATATCTACTATAAATATAGAGCTACCAGTGACTAGTGATTTAGAGTACAAAGTCGACATGTGAACGGCTGGATTTGCACATGAATATACTAAAGAGGCGTGCATGGCTATACTACTTTGGAATTGTTCATATGACTATACTCCCCCATACCCCAATCAATACACAAGGATCCAGACAAGTTATGTTACGTACATGGTTTTCACATGAAAGCCCATAAATGGATGCACGTGAAGTATACATGAGAGCTCATAAATGAGTGCACATGAAATTCACATGAAGGCCCATAAATGGGTGCACACAAAATTCACATGAGGGCTCATAAATGAGTGCACATGAAGTATAGGTTATACATGAGATACATGAGAAACATGACCGATCATGAGAGCATATGAGAGTACATGAGCATGCATGAACGAGCATGAAGCACATGAGAAACATGAATAACATGAGAGCGAGGAATACACAATGTACATAAAACACACGACACGATGTATCTGATGCTCCCGAGGGAGATAACATCTCAATGTAGGGATCCATATAGTACCAATCCGTGATAATATCGTGACAGCATCAAATAAGGTAAACTATAGCAGGAATATAGTTCTAAGCAAGTTATAAAATAATCAGATAATGTACTCGCCTGGTATCTGAATAGTTGTAGTAAATGTACTGTCCGAGATGAGGTACTGACTCCTAGTTAGAGCAACATAAGTCAAGATGTATACAAGGGATGATAAATGTTATCTATAATGCATCTGCTTGCTGTCTAGGTCAAACTAGACTATAGTCAACACTTGGTCAACTCTAGTCAACATACTAGTCAAACTAGGTCAACTTGGTCAAGTCCTAGCTCAACAAGTCTAACAAGTCTCACTAGACCTAACCAAGCCTAGGCTAGCACTCATACAATCACAAGGCAAAGTGAACCACAATAATACATAATATAAAATAGATGCTATATATAAATACATACGTTCTTACATACATGCATATCCATATTACATATATAGGCATATGTTACATCATGCATATTTATATAGTTACATAGATATATACATTCATGCACATTACATACATACTTTTATACATTATATATGTTAACATTCATTACAATGCACTATATTTTACTTATACCTTTGATTGATTTATTCATTCATATATGACATTGATTCATGCATTTATACATTCATTCATATCCCATATGCATGCATATTTTAGTTCAGGCATTATATCCATTCACATATCATTAAGTTGTATACATATACTTATTTTTATTACATACATGTCATTCATGCATATTACATACTTACATGCATCTATACATTATATACATCGTATACGACATGTAAAAATAGAAGAGGAAAAACGGGGGAAAAAAACTGAAATGGAAAGGGAAGGGAAGGAAAATGTAAAGAAAAGGGAAAATAATGGACATATACATGCTTGCATCATATATTCTACATTACCATACATGCTATCATTATATATTACATTATATTATTTATATATTATGCATTCATATCTATCATTACATGTATACCTTACATTCATATCTAGCATTCATTATATACTTTAATGCATACATTGTATATCATTCTTTCATTCATGCATTTATGCATTGCTTACATACATTATATTAATTGCATTCCTACATGCTTGTATTCAACCATATATATGCATTAATGTAAAGAGGATATACATCATATATATATCATTTTATTCATCTAACATATCATGTATTACATACTCTATATTCATTTAATATCCATACTACATAGGCTCATAGGTTACACAAAATGCATATATCGTATAGTCACTCTTCTACTTAAACCAATACTGTACCAATTGGGCCTCTACTAAATTTTAGGATTAAAATATATTATAGCCCTTCGTGTTAGCTTTCTGAAACTTCAAACGGATCGCATTTTTCGTGTCCGGAAGCTCCCGAAATCGCAAAATACCGAAACACGTTCGTCTTTCGTACAGCTGACACTCAAATAATTCTACAGAAAGTTACAGAAAGAATTTGGCTTATTAAAATATATATTTGGAAAGCTAACTTCGATATGGTTCTTTCAAAAAAACGGGAGATAAATTGAAGTTCTAAGCTAAAAGTTATGACATTTCTAAGTTGCTTTGGTTAATAAAAACGTGGATGAATATTATGACGAATTTAAGTTGTTTTGGACAAAAGAACACATATAGGCCAAGATACTTGGATACAAACATAGGTATCCAAATGAAACTCATTCTAACCATCCTAACAAAGATCAATCCACTTTCTAACCATTCGAAAACTGAATTTAAATATCTATTTAAACTATTATCATACATACATACACATGGGGTGTCCTAATTTGGGATCTATCAAGTAGGACACAAGACACATATCTAAAATCCTCAAGAGAGCTCCAAATGGCCTCAAATTTGAATATAAAGGGAACACATGCATGAGAATGGATCCTACGGATTCAAAACTAATTTATATGCAAAAGAAATCGATTTAGATGATGGGTTTTACCTATTGGGAGTGGAATTCCAATGAAATCCTTTAGGACACGGCTCCGATACGAAGATCCCTCAAAGTGGACACTCCTTCTTGCACTTCTCTTCCAATCCTTGGTAGCACCCTTCCCTTCGAGAATGAGAATGATTGAGGGAAGATTTGGTGAAGGAATGATTTGATTTTGAGATCAAATCAAGGGAAGGCTCTCTAAAATTAGGGAAGAACAAAAGGAAAATAAAAGAGGCAAGATTGTAATGAATGAAATGAATCATTCTTCCCTAAAGGTGCCTGCCATAAAGATTCCATTAGGGCTAATGGAAAATGTCCTAATTGCCCCTCTCTAGTCTCATATGGTTAAGTCTAGATAGGTTCAAGTTGGGGTCAAAGGATCTAGTTTTGAGTGTCTAACTTAACATTCTACATGATAAAAATTAATCTAACTAACTAACTTAAATGTTGGGTTTTGGGGCCAAGAACTTAATTGGGTCCCATCTAGAGTTTTAAGCTACCCGGTCACAATACAAGTCGGAACGAGACAAAACGCAAAACCCGACTAAAAAAATCCATAAAAAGAATATTAAAATATAAAATTTTCCTAAAATATTAAAATATAAAAATGACCAAAATTATAATTCACCAATTTTAAATAGTATTAAATTAATTAAAAATTCTCATAAATCATAAATTCTATTATTAAATAATAAACTTTTACAAAAGTTCAAAATTACCCTTATTTTAGAAAAGTAGGTGTTACAAGTCTACCCTCCTTAGAAAATTTCGTCCTTGAAATTAAAATGTTCCTACCCCTTCTAGGTCAAACCCCCACAATCAAAGTCTCAAAACTTAATCAATCATACAATTTTAAAGGACGGCATATAGGGTCATGGCATACGGTGGTAATGAAAGTCTCATCTAGGTATACTAGTCACGCTAGACCAAAACAATCACAGGGTATCAAAACGTACAAGCAATCAAGGGTGTTGAACTAGAAAAGTTACAAAAAACAATCATCAAGGCTGTAAGGCAGTCCACCATCCTATATGAAAATTGATTATTATCAAAATAAAATAAGATAACTACTATCACTATAAAAGGGGTACTATTTAAGAAAAATCAAAACCAAAAGTTTAAGGAACGAAAGTCAATAGCATGAATCCAATCACAATATAATATATATAGAAAGAGAGAGTGTTAGAGAGGGAAAAGCTAACATTATATAAAGGTCATGTGGTTAGTGTGTGTATGGTGTTTGTGGACATGTTCATATGGTTAGATAATAGGCTTGTGTGTGTGAAATATACATGAAAGTGTATAGGAGAATTTGGGTCTCAAAACAATAGCTATCAAGTTACACTATTCATGGCATATTGGTTAAACAGTCTACCAGGCACAAGCTATTTTACTCATAACATGCATGGCTAACCATTATATATATATATATGTATAGAGAGATAGAGATTTAATTATGTGTCTATATACATTATAACATGTTTGGCATAAACTATATATATATATATATATATATATATATATATATATAATATATATATATATATATATATATATATATTATATATATATTTATGAATATAACATGGAGATGAAGGGTTAGGTTTACACAGCAGTTGTGAACATTAGTGTAGAGTGTCAAGTGTACATGGGTTAAAACTTGAAATGAAGGGTTCAATCATTCAGTTTAGTTCAACATTACATATTAATCCGAAATTGAACTACACATTTGAAAGCAATGTAAAAATGTTAACATGTATCCAGTTTTCAGGATTTTGGAAAAATTCGAACATCAAAACCAACCCAACGTTTACCACAACCACAACCTAACATGTAAGAGTATGAAACTTAACATTATATCCCTACATAGAACAATGTATACGGCTCAAAACATACATTTAAAAAAATTGCAAATTGACTAATCACTTAGAATTCAGCTTAAAGGGTTAATATGCACACAGTCCCAGATTTGACAAATTCAAACACAAAACTCAACCAATTTCTTTAAAACTTGAAGCCCTGTATATAACATACATGTGCAGTGATGTAAACAACGACTAATAACATGAAATTTACATTTAATTTAAGAATTTAATCTGGAAAACAGAGAAATAGTCACTGATACTGTACTATATTAGAAATATTAAGATTTGATAAATTAACATCAAAATATTAATATGCATTTAGATAGGTTGGTAATCAAGTGTAGCATGCATACGTGTCAGGCAAGTATCTGTGTCCACTATATATATATATTTTAAGGTAATACAAGAAATAATGGCAAGAAGTAAATAATGATAGAATTTGTTCTGCTTATACGTTTAAAAAGAAGGAACCATTTGAAACCAGAGCTATAATATCCAATCCAGGTTCAGGTCTAGCAAAAATCATCGATTCATTGTATTAGAAAAAAAAAATTTATAGCAAGAAGTTACACTAGATTTATAATAACAACTAAGCTACTTCTACTCATACTCCCACTCCTAAGTATTTGATGATGGAATCAATTTTAACAACGAATGGTACGATAGAGATGATATATTTAAAAACCTTCTCAAGATTCAATCTGATAATCTATGCGTCTGTCCAAAATCATGTTACTCAGAGCCTTCGCCATGCCAGTAAGCAAGGCTGCGATAAACGATAGATTCCATAACTGGGGCATGCACCTCTATAATCATGTCGTCTGGAATTCTCGCTATTTCGACTAGTATAGTGCGAAAAATTAAAATCTCATAACCAAGATACGTACATCCGAAGTCAGGTCTATGTTTCCGCCACGCCAGCTAATATGGCTGCGATAAATTACAGGTTCCATAATCAAGTAGACGTTTTACCATTTCTGTATTCCGTCAACATATGTTATCAGAAAATATCGTAACTCAGGCCATAAATTCATCTCGATAGGAAAATCAAAATCAACAACGATCCAACAAAATCAAAATCAATAATCAAGGAGTGAGAGCAAAACAAGGAAAATGATTTCAAATTGAAGTTTAAATAAGATTCTCAAGGGTCGTCCCAGAAATCTCTCAAGAAATCCTAACTGTGATTGAGTACCTTCAAAATATATATCCTATTGCAGGCTGTAGTGATACTCTAGTTCGAATACCACTACATAAACTCGACCTGCATGGGCCACCACTAAAAACGTATCACAAACCCGCACCCTAGAGTAAGGGCACGAGAAGTGGGTACGCCAGCCTACGTCGTAGTGTTGGCGGTAGAACGCTGTCCTAGGTCAATCATCTAATAATATAAGGTACCTGTACAGTATATACACTCCGAATGGAGGTGACATAGCAGAATACAGTTTCAATCACATCTAAAGATAGAATATAGCACGAGGGAAAAGAAAAAAATCCTCAACTGAGGTACAAAAAATATGAAATAACATAAGTCTCAACATCTCTAAAATATACAACTCTGAAATCAAGGACAACAACTAACATGAAAAGAAGAACAGTCTAAGGTATCTACACTAGGCAAGGTATCGTCCTCAACAGCTGCCTGAACCTCTCCAGGGGTCCAGATTGCTAGTGTCATCTAGGCAAGCTCCAGTTAAGGGATGCAGGGTTTCTCATCCTGTAAAATTTTCAACAGGTCCAGTCAGGACGGAAGCGAGCATAATACATCTCACGCAGATCATAACAGGTTAGAAAATATAAATATGCAGAGAGTACAATACATAAAACTGAAAGAAAGTACATAATGTAAACAGGAGGAGAGAACTGTAATAAAATATCTACTATAAGTAAAGAGCCAGTGACTAGTGATTTAGAGTAAAAGTCGACATATGAACAGGGATTTGCACATGAATATACTAAAGAGACATACATGGCTATACTACTTGGAATTGTTCACATGACTATTTATACCCCCCATACCCAATAAATACACAGGATCCAGATAAGTATTACGTACATGGTTTTCACATGAAAGCCCAAAATGGGTGCACATGAAGTATACATGAGAGCTCAAAAATGAGTGCACATGAAATTCACATGAAGGCACAAATGGGTGCACATGAAATTCACATGAGGGATCATAAATGAGTGCACATGAAGTATAGGTTATACATAAGATACGTGAGAAACATGACCGATCATGAGAGCACATGGAGCACATGAGAGTATATGAGCATGCATGAACGAGCATGAAGCACATGAGAAACATGAATAACATAAGAGCGGGAATACATGATGTATATGAAATATACGACACAATGTATTTGATGCTCCCGAGGGGGATAACATCTCAATATAGGGATCCATATAGTACCAATCCGTGATAATATCGTGACGCATCAAATAAGGTAAACTAGAGCAGGAATATAGTTCTAAACAAGTTATGAAATGATCAGATAATGTATCGCTGGTATCGAATCGTTGTAGTAAATGTACTGTCCGAGATGAGGTACCTGACTTCTAGTTAGAGCAACACAAGTCAAGATGTATACGGGGATGATAAATATAATCTATAATGCATCTGTATGTTGTCTAGGTCAACTAGACTATAGTCAACACTTAGTACTCTAGTCAGCATTACTAGTCAAACTAGGTCAACTAGGTCAAGTCCTAGCTCAAACAAGTCTTACAAGTCTCACTAGGCCTAACAAGCTAGGCTAGCACTCATACAATCACAAGGCAATGTGAACCCAATAATACATAATATAAAATAGATACTATATATAAATTACTACCTTCTTACATACATGCATATCCACATTACATATATATGCATATGTTACATCATGCATATTACATAGTTACATAGATATATACATTCATGCCTTTACATACATACTTATATATTAATATGTTAACATTAATTACAATGCATATATTTACTTATACCATTGATTGATTGATTCATTCATATGACATTCATTCATGTATTTATACATTCATTATCCATATGCATGCATATTTCAGTTCAGGCATTATATCCATTCACTATATTTAAGTTGCATACATATACTATTTCGCGTCGAAAGCTCCCGAAATCGTGAAAAATACCGAAATACGTTCGTCTTTCGTAAGCTGACACTCAAATAATTCTCAACAAAGAGTTATAGAAAGAATTGGCTTTTAAAATATATATTTGGAAAGCTAACTTCGATACGGTTCTTTTAAAAAATGGGAGATATAAATCGGAGTTCTAAGCTAAACGTTATGATATTTCT